>JAVJIF010010368.1:0-148370 GCA_038442645.1 Agave tequilana | reverse complement strand
TCCGACAAAAACCCTTCTTGGGAGTTTCGAGTGGCAAGTTCCTTGGGTTTATTATTGCATCAAAAGGAATTCATCTTGACCCAGACAAAGTCAAAGCCATTCAAAACATGCACCCACCTAGGAACCTCAAAGAGCTTAGAGGCTTGCAAGGTAGAGGGGCTTATATCAGAAGATTCATCGTAAATCTCTCGGGCCGCTGTCAACCGTTCACCCGTCATGAAAAGGTGCTTCCTTTGTTTGGGATCAAGCTTATCAGGAAGCTTATGAGGATATCAAGACATATCTCACAAAACCTTCAGTCTTAGTAGCACCCACATCAAGGAAACCATTCTTGCTTTATGTGAAAGCTATGGACCATTCTCTTGGTGCCCTGCTTGCACAAAAAGACGACAATGGTCACGAACAGGCCATTTATTACCTGAGCAGGACTCTTATAGGAGCGGAATCTCGCTATAATCCTATTGAAAGGAGTGCTTAGCTCTTGTCTTTGCTGTTCAGAAGACACGACATTATTTGGTCGGCCAAACCTACTGTCATCTCCAGGGTGAATCCTTTGCGTCTCCTCATGATAAAGCCAGGATCATTGAATTCAAGATTAGCTAAATGGGCGCTTCTTTTGTCTCAATACGATATGATCTTTATCCCTCAAAGGGCGGTTAAAGGCCAGGCCCTTACAGAGTTCTTGGCTGCTCATTCCAGTTCCGGAACACTCAAAACTTCATGAAGATATTCCAGATGAAGTCTTCAATCCAATGTAACTTCAGAGGATGAAGTTTGGCAATTGTTTTTCGATGGAGCATCACGAATAGGCCCTAAAGGGCAGGATCATTGCCGGCGTGGGCGTTGTGTTTATCTCTCCACAGAATCATGTCCTTCCTAGAGCATTTTCTCTGACGGAATCATGCTCCAACAATATAGCGAAATATAATGCTCTACTCATGGTCTTCAGCTCACCCACGAATGGGGGTACGCTACCTTGAGGCTTACGGTGATTTAAAACTGATCATCAACCAGTTAAAGGCGAATATGAGGTCCGTCACGAGGATTTGGTGCCTTATTATCACACAGTCATCAAATTGGCTAATCTGTTTGATGGTTTTTACATCGGGCACGTATCTCGATCTCAGAATACTAAGGCGGATGCTCTTGCTGCATTAGCAACAACGCTAGCCTGCCAGTCGACACCGAGTATCACCTTACAGTGGCGACTCGACACTTGTCTGCTCTAAACATATGTTAAGAACCAGAGAGGTCTATAATATCTCGACGGATCTAGAGCTGAGAGATTAGCGATTTCCTTTTATCGACTATGCTCTACATGGTCTGCTGCCAGACAATCCTAAAGAAGCAACATCTATCAGACGAAGGTCTCTCCATTTTTACTATGATCCAACTCTGAAGACATTTTACCGTCGTTCATACGATGGTATCCTTCTCCGTTGCCTTTCTAATTCCGAGGCATAGGAAGTGCTTAAAGAAGCACACGATGGCGTATGCGGAGCTCATCAGCTAGGCCCTAAACTTAAAGACAGATTGCATAGGCTTGGATATTATTGGCCAACCATGATAGCCGATGCCATCCAATATGCATGAAGGTGTAAAGCATGCCAAATCCATGCAGACTTCATACATCAGCCCTCAGAGTTGCTCCATCCAACTGTTGCTCATGGCCATTTGAAGCATGGGGAATCGATGTCATAGGGCCAATAAGCCCCTCTTCAAAAAAGGTCACTGGTTTATCTTAGCATAACTGATTACTTTTTAAAGTGGGCGAAGCTATACCACTAATTGAAGTCAAAACTTCTAACGTAGTTAATTTCATCAAACACCATGTCATTCATCGGTTTGGTGTCCCTAGGCGGATCATCCATGACAACGGTCCCCAATTCATAACCAGGTATTCTATCGATTCTGTGATAAATACCGAATTCAGAATGTGGCTTCAACTGCCTATAATCCCACCACTAATGGCTTGGCGAAAGCATTCACAAGACGATCATCAAGTTACTCAAAAAGTTCGTCTCCTCGAATAAGCGAGATTGGGACGAAAAACTTGGTGAATGTCTTTTGGGCCTACCGAACCACGGTTCGGACCCCGACAGGCAATACGCCTTTTTCCCTGGTGTACAGGTGTGAAGCAACCATACGTTGGAAATCCAGACGCCATCATTATGAGTCACTTTAACGACTAAGATCACATCAGAAGACAATGATCGGTTGCGTCTTCAAGAGCTCGAAGCCTTAGATGAGAAGCGGTTACAAGCTCAGCAGCACATCGAGTTGTATCAAGCTCAAATCTCAAAAGCCTTCAACAAGAAGGTCAAACAAAGAGTCTTCCAAAAGGAGATTTAGTTTAGCCGTTAGACGACCAATGATCATGACGCACAAAACCAAAGGCAAATTTCACCCCAAATGGGAGGGACCGTTTGTAATAGAAACAGTCTATTCAAACAGAGCATGTCACCTTATGACTTTAGATGGTGATTTACTCATGATGTCGATCAATGGCAAGTTCTTAAAGAAGTATTATCCGTGATTAAGGATCCTTCTTATGATCAAGTTAACACTACACCTCTGATCAAGACCTTCAAATCCAAGGTACGCAGAAAGAGCCCCTCTCTCTTCCTCCAAACGAGATCATACAACAATAAACCGGTAGGAACTTGGTCATACACTGGTTGTCTCAAAGGAGAATCAAGGTTACATGCACTAACCACATGATCCAACACCTTTAACGGTTAAGGATAGAGGAAAATGTTGGCCTTTAAGCCCAACATAAGTCCTCGACAACTCATCATGCTGAGGGGAATAGCATGCTAGCCCGACTCAAATGGTAGTTGTAAAGGCATATCAAACCCGTTGACAGCTGAAGATTTGCTAAAAATCCTAAGGGACATGTTCCCTTTGATTCCCTTTCCAAAATCACTTACCAATTCTCATCCATAGAATGGTAAGACCACATATAAAGATCTTTTCATCCATTTTGCTGTTAAGTTAACATTAACCTATGACAGTGATCTCCTCATTTTTCCCAGTGAGAACGAGACCCTTTTCATGCTATGTTTAACAGTATACTCTGGCATCCATTTCGCTGTTAAGTTAACATTAAACCTATGACAGCGATCTCCTCATTTTTTTCAGTGAGAACGAGACCCTTTTCATGCTATGTTAACAGTATACCTTTGGCATCCATTTCGCTGTTAAGTTAACATTAAACCTATGACAGTGATCTCCTCATTTTTCCCAGTGAGAACGAGACCCTTTTCATGCTATATTTAACAGTATACCTCTGGCATCCATTTCGCTGTTAAGTAAACATTAAACCTATGACAGTGATCTCCTCGTTTTTCCCACTGAGAACGAGACCCTTTTCATGCTATGTTTAACAGTATACCTCTGGCATCCATTTCGCTGTTAAGTTAACATTAAACCTATGACAGTGATCTCCTCTTTTTCTCAGTGAGAACGAGACCCTTTTCATGCTATGTTTAATAGTATACCTCTGGCATCCATTTCGCTATTAAGTTAACATTAAACCTATGACAATGATGTTGGCCCAAAGTTACAATCACCCATGATTAGTGTATTTTGATGATTACAAAACATATTAGTTATTTGTACTAATAATATTTGTTGTTTAAGTGTGTTTTAGGTTTCTATTCATTCTAGAAGTCTTCTCTCACAAATACAAGGATTTGGACTCAAGTCAACTCCAATTGGGCTCAAGGAACAAGTGTTGAAGATCATATAAAGAAGCCTATTGAAGATCTTGAAGTCCTTAGAATCTTTGTAAGAATAGAATGTTAAGTTTGAGTCTTGGTTATTTGGCTCTAGGATACACACACACACAAAATTTGTTTTGATAAAATTTGGTCTTGTTTTCATTTTCAAAATTTGGTTTCATGCCTTAGTAGAGATTTACATGAACCTAAGTTTTATAAAATAAATATCTTGTCTAGATCATGTATACATACTCCTACTAACATGTTACTATAGTTTGTTTAAACCTAAAACAATTTTTCAAATTTTTCCAAGTTCAAAATCCTGCAGTTTTTCCTATTTCAGGCTGACCGGCCGACCGGCCCAGTCGACCGGCACCATAGCCTGGACGTGCACGTCTGTGCACGTCCGTCGGTCGACCGCACCGGTCGACCGACCAAGAGCACACTGCTCTCTGGATTCTGAGTCGACCGGACCGGTCGACCGAAAGAAGGAAACTGTGTTTCCTCTTTTGGGACGGTCGACCAGACCGTCGACCGAGAGCCAACGGCTCTTTGCAGCTGGGCTGGCGGTCGACCGGACCGGTCGACCGCCAGGCCTGCAACAATCCAACGGCTCTTTCCTCTTTGGCTATTCTGAAAAACTGTTTTTCTTTTCTGCTTTAACAGATTTTTGGAGAGTTGTTGGGGAGCTTTTGCAGGTCAAATTAGGTGTAAAGAAATTGTGTTTTAACCTATTTTCAACCCTATAAATAGAGGAGAAGTCTCTCTTGCATACTACCAAGAAAAATCCTCAAGTTTGTGTTGTTTTCAAAAGAGAAAAAAAAGAGTTTAAAGCCTTCATTCCAATTCTTTTAAAGTTTGTTTTTCAGTTGTGTTTGATTGTCTATATCACTCTACAACTGAAGTTTTCTCACCACACTTCATAGAGCCAAAATCCTATACTCATTCTATAGTGAAGTTGTAATAGAAGTGAGAGTGTTTGTAAAAGAGTTTGAGAAAAAGTGTAGTGATCTTGTTGTGATCACTTTGTTCTTGTAATCCTTTCCTTGTGAGCAACCTCTTCGGTAGAGGTCCTTTGTACTCGGTGGAGCTCGGTGCTCGGTCTTCGTAGACCAAATTGTAAAGGCGTCCTCAGTGGATAGTGGAAACCCTTCACGGAGGTGAAGGCGGGGAGTAGAGCGGTGGCTCGAACCTCGAAACAAATATTTGTGTTTGCGATTGCCTTTGCGTCCAACTCTTGCTTTAAATTCCTCTAACAATTTTATTGCTCCTTATTACTTGCTTGTGATCTTGTAGCTTCCTTGTGTTTTTAATTCAAGCTTGTAATTCTTGTGATATATTGTGTGCATCTCATTTCTCATCATCATACTTTGCCTGATCGATCATATCTCAATAAACATGGTTGCATTGCGCACCTCTAACCTATCTAAGGGGAATCGGGAGGAAGGAGTTCAGAACCTCGCAAGGGGTATTCGGCTCTTAGTCTTGTTTTTGAGATCGTTGCATCATTCATCATACTTAGTTCAAAAAGATCATTAGATTAGCAATTACACCTATTCACCCCCCCTCTAGGTGTTTTTCAATTGGTATCAGAGCTTGACTCTAGGATTTGGTTAACAACCTTAGAAAAGATCCTAATTTGCTAATCATCTCATTCATATTCATATAGTTAAAATGGCCGATGGAATTAAGACCCCTCCTAAGTTTGATGGACTTAACTTTCCCATATGGAAAGTTAAGATGACCGTGTTTTTGCAATCTCTAGGTAGCCGAGTTGCAAAAGCCGTGACTAAGTCCTTTAGTGTACCCCCGGTGACGAATCCACTTGGTCCGAAATAGAGACTAAGAATTCGATGCCAAAGCTCACTATGCACTTCTTCAAGCCCTTAATGATGATGACATTTCTAGGGTTATCCATTGAAAATCCGCATATGAGATTTGGTCACACTTGATAGTCACTCATGAGGGGACCTCACAAGTAAAGAAGGCTAAGATTGACCTTCTTCGGTCCCAATATGAAAATTTAGCATGCAAGAAAATGAAACCATAGATGATATGGTTACAAGATTTACCAAGATTACTAATGGACTCTCTTCTTTAGGTGAAGATATCAACAATGATCAAAGAGTAGGAAGATCATCCGTGCTCTTCCTCCTTCATGGGAAGCTAAAGCAACAACCTTGAAGGAACTCAACGACAATGAAGAGATGGAGCTTATAGGTCTCATTGGGAACCTCAAAACCCATAAGATGGAAAGGAAAGCTAGGGAGGATATGGCTCCTTCCAAAAAGAAGACTATCGCCTTCAAGAGTCAAGCTACACACTCCGATGAAGACGATGAAGAAGAAGATGATGAGGACTCTCACTCCTTGTTAAGAATGTCCGGAGGATGTACAACAAGGCGAAGTACCAAGGTAGAAGAAGATGGCAAGGAGGCAAAGAAGAAAGAAGGATCACTTGTTTCAATTGCCAAAAGCCCGGACACATTGTTGCGGAGTGTCCGGACAAAGCTAAGCCCTCCACTTCAAAGAAGCCTTACAAGAAGAAGGCTATGAATGCAACTTGGGATTCGGAGACCGAATCCGAGGAAGAAATAGACACCGCCAACATGTGCTTCATGGCAAATGATGGCACAAGCAAGGTAACCTCTTCCACTCCTTTAGATAATGAACTTTCAATGGATGAGTTAGAAGAAGCTTTTGTTGAATTGTCACAAAATTATGATTTCTTAAAGAAAAAGTATTTAAAAATGAAAAGGGAAAATGAATCTTTAAGTCATCAAGTTTTTACTCTTACAAAGAAAAGGATGATTTGGTTTCCCTTGGCCACTACTAAAAATGATTTTGAAAATATAAGATTTCTTGCAAAGGTAAGGCCCCACTAATTGATTCTAATGAAGTTTCTATGCTTAAGGAAAGATTAGACTCATTAAGTGTTGTTTTGAAAAATTGTGAGTTTAACAAGAAGAAAATTGAGGCTATGTTTCCTAAGAAACAAGCCCCAAAGAAATTGCTCATGCTCATGTTCATGTTCATGCTACACAACCTAAACAACATGGCAAAACCCCAAAACATGCTCACACTACACGTACACATCATGCATTCATGTATGGTAGAGTGTTCTCATGTTCACATTGTGGGCGAAAAGGACACTTAGCCAATTTTTGCTATGATAGACTAAATGCATCACATCATAATGTTTGGATTCGAGGCACTAACTTTAAAGGACCCAAGAAAGTTTGGGTACTAAAATCAACAATTATGTTAAATGATATAGGTACTTTCCAAAGCCCACGACGTAGAGGATTGTGGTATCTTGATAGCGGTTGCTCAAGGCACATGACTTGGGACATCAACAACTTTGCAACCCTATCAAGATATCATGAAGGTGGCACCGTCACCTTCGGAGATGACGCCAAGGGTAAAATCATCGGTATTGGTAATGTAAAACTTGGCACCTCTCCTTTGATTGAAAATGTAGTTTTAGTTGATGGCCTCAAGCATAATCTCTTGAGCGTTAGTCAACTTTGTGATAAAGGTTTTGATGTTGTTTTTGATAATGTTGCTTGTAAAGTAATTGATAGAACTTCTAATGTTTGTGTATTTTCTGGTTTTCGTGAAAGTAATGTTTATATGATTGATATGTTAAATATGTCTTGTAATATTACTTGTTTGAAAGCCCTCGATGATGACTCTTGGTTGTGGCATAGGAGATTAGGGCATATTTCTTTTGATCACATTTCTAGGTTAAACACAAAGGATATGGTGAAAGGTATTCCTTGCTTGAATTTTGAAAAGGACCGAGTTTGTGATGCATGTCAATTTGGGAAACAAACTAAGTCTTCTTTCAAGTCAATTAAGGATATCATGACATCACGTCCTTTGGAGTTAATCCATATGGATCTTTTTGGCCCTACACAAACCAAAGTCTAAGTGGGAATAGATTTGCTTATGTTTTGGTTGATGATTTTTCAAGGTTTACTTGGGTTTTCTTTCTTGAACACAAAAACCAAGCATTTTCGTATTTCCAAACTTTTAGAAAAGAGTTGAAAAAGAAAAAGATGTTTCGATTTTGAGAATAAGAAGTGATAGAGGAGGTGAATTCATTAACCAACCCTTTACCACTTTTTGTGATGAACATGGAATAAAGCATGAACTATCTTGTCCTAGAACTCCACAACAAAAATGGAGTAGTTGAACGGAAAAATAGAACATTACAAGAGATGGCTAGGACAATGCTAAGTGAATATGGTCTACCACATTATTTGTGGCCCGAGGCCGTTAATACATCATGCTATATATCAAATCGTGTTTTCTTATGTAAAAATACTACTAAAACTTCTTTTGAAATGTACTTTTTTAGAAAACCAAATGTTTCTTATTTCAAAGTTTTTGGATGCAAATGTTTTGTTTTAAATACAAAAGATAATTTAGGAAAGTTTGATGCTAGATCTTATGAGGCTATTTTTGTAGGTTACTCAAACACTAGTAAGGCTTATAGAGTTTTCATTAGATCATCATTGACTATTGAAGAGTCTATTCATGTTAAGTTTGAGGAATCTAACAAGTTTGTTAAGAATGTTGAGAATAGATGCATTGGATGAAGGTTTGGAGAAAGTGACCTTGGAGGATGCTTCTACTATGGGAGACAAACCAAGGATGATGAAGAAAGCGAAGCTAAGGTGGAAGAGGCACAAGGAAATAAAAATCAAACACATGAGGTGGAGCCTACTCAACCACTACCAAAGGATTGGAGATACAATCCACATCATCCCAAGGACCTCGTCATAGATGAAGTATCAAAAGGGGTAACTACTCGCTCTAGACTCCATGACTATTGTGGTAACTATGCATTCATTTCTCATATTGAACCCAAAATGTCCTCGAAGCCGAGGCCGATTCATATTGGTTGCTAGCCATGCAAGAGGAGCTCAATCAATTTGAGCGCAACCAAGTTTGGCACCTTGTTCCTAGGCCCCACGATAGACCAACATTGGTACTAAGTGGATCTTTAAGAACAAGTTGGATGAATCGGGTAATGTAGTTAGAAACAAGGCTAGGTTAGTTGCCCAAGGTTACACTCAAATCGAAGGGATCGATTTTGAAGAAACCTTTGCACCCGTAGCACGGCTTGAAGCCATACGGATGATACTAGCATTTGCCTCATATAAAGATTTCAAATTATTTCAAATGGATGTTAAAGTGCTTTTCTAAATGGATTTATTGAAGAGGAGGTGTATGTTGAACAACCCCCGGTTTGTTGATCCTACACATCCGAATTTTGTTTTTAAATTAGATAAAGCTCTTTATGGTTTAAAACAACCCCTAGGGCTTGGTATGAAAGACTTTCTTCATTTTTGATTTCAAATGGTTTTAAGAAAGGTAAAATTGACACAACTTTGTTTACAAAACATGTAGAAAAGGATATTCTTATTGTGCAAATTTATGTGGATGATATTATTTTTGGTTCTACTAATGAATCTCTTTTCAAAGCTTTTGAGTCATGCATGAAGGATGAATTTGAAATGTCTATGATGGGGGAGCTCAACTATTTCCTTGGACTCCAAATCAAGCAAAGGAAGGATGGGATCTTCATCAATCAAGCCAAGTACACAAAGGAACTAATCAAAGGTTTGGGCTTGAAGGATCGAAAGTAAGCAAAACTCCCATGGCAACAACTACAAAGCTTGACAAGGATGAACAAGGTAAAAGTGTAGACATTAAATTATATCGTAGCATGATTGGTAGCTTGCTTTATTTGACGGCTAGTAGGCCGGATATTATGTTTTCCGTTTGTCTTTGTGCACGTTTTCAATCTTGTCCTAAAGAATCTCACATAATTGCGGTTAAACGCATAATTAGATACCTTAAGGGCACCATTGAAATGGGTTTGTGGTATCCGAAAACCGTCTCAATTTTCAATGACTAGTTTTTCGGATGCCGACTATGCGGGTTGTAGGGTAGATAGGAAGAGCACAAGTGAAACATGTCAATTCTTGGGTAATTGTCTTGTATCTTGGTCTTCCAAAAAGCAAAATTCGGTAGCCCTATCAACCGCCGAGGCGGAGTATGTTGCAGCCGGAGCTTGTTGTGCACAAGTTCTTTGGATGAAACATACTCTCCTCGACTATGATTTACGCTTTGATCATGTTAAAATATTTTGTGATAATACTAGTACTATTCACATGACAAAGAATGCAAATCAACATAGTAAAACCAAACACATTGACATTAGATATCACTTTCTTAGAGATCATTATGAGAAAGGTGATATTGATATTGACTATGTTTCTACCGATTTTCAACTTGCCGATATTTTTACTAAACCTCTAGATTATGCTAGATTTTCATTTATTTGTGGTGAGTTGAATGTTTGCATGATAGATTCTTAAAATATTTTCAATTGGTGTTGTGTTTTAATTTTAACCCTTTTTGATGTATGACAAAAAGGGGAGAAACATATATAAGTTTAAGTGTTTATTGAAAAAGAAATAAGTTTGCTTATAGTTTGAGTTTAGTTTATTTACTATAAGTTTAAAGAGAAAAAGTATAAGTTTAATTGGTATATAAGATTAAGTTTGATTTCAATTGGTATTTAAGTTTTTGACAATATATTGGGTTTTCAATGCTTCATGTATCTCACTAATAGTTATTTTTTTTTACATAGCATTGTTTGAGGGGAGCTTTCCAAGCTCTTCTTCCTTTATTTGTTTAAATAACTTATATGTTTTGTCATTATCAAAAAGGGGGAGATTGTTGGCCCAAGGTTACAATCACTCATGATTAGTGTATTTTGATGATTACAAAACATATTAGTTATTTGTACTAATAATATTTGTTGTTTAAGTGTGTTTCAGGTTTCTATTCATTCTAGAAGTCTTCTCTCACAAATACAAGGATTTGGACTCAAGTCAACTCCAATTGGGCTCAAGGAACAAGTGTTGAAGATCATATGAAGAAGCCTATTGAAGATCTTGAAGTCCTTAGAATCTTTGTAAGAATAGAATGTTAAAGTTTGAGTCTTGGTTATTTGGCTCTAGGATACACACACACAAAAATTTGGTTTTGATAAAATTTGGTCTTGTTTTCATTTTCAAAATTGGTTTCATGCCTTAGTAGAGATTTACATGAACCTAAGTTTTATAAAATAAATATCTTGTCTAGATCATGTATACATACTCCTACTAACATGTTACTATAGTTTGTTTAAACCTAAAACAATTTTTCAAATTTTTCCAAGTTCAAAATCCTGCAGTTTTTCCCATTTCAGGCTGACCGGCCGACCGGCCCGGTCGACCGGCACCATAGCCTGGACGTGCACGTCTGTGCACGTCCGTCGGTCAATCGCACCGGTCGACCGACCAAGAGCACACTGCTCTCTGGATTTCTGAGTCGACCGGACGGACTGGTCGACCGGAAGAAGGAAACTGTGTTTCCTCTTTTGGGACGGTCGACCGGGACCGGTCGACCGAGAGCCAACGGCTCTTTGCAGCTGGGCTGGCGGTCGACCGGACCGGTCGACCGCCAGGCCTGCAACAATCCAACGGCTCTTTCCTCTTTGGGCTATTCTGAAAAACTGTTTTTCTTTTCTGCTTTAACAGATTTTTGGAGAGTTGTTGGGGAGCTTTTGCAGGTCAAATTAGGTGTAAAGAAATTGTTTTTAACCTATTTTCAACCCTATAAATAGAGGAGAAGTCTCTCTTGCATACTACCAAGAAAAATCCTCAAGTTTGTGTTGTTTTCAAAAGAGAAAAGAAAAGAGTTTAAAGCCTTCATTCAATTCTTTTAAAGTTTGTTTTTCAGTTGTGTTTGATTGTCTATATCACTCTACAACTGAAATTTTCTCACCACACTTCATAGAGCCAAAAATCCTATACTCATTCTATAGTGAAGTTGTAATAGAAGTGAGAGTGTTTGTAAAAGAGTTTGAGAAAAAGTGTAGTGATCTTGTTGTGATCACTTTGTTCTTGTAATCCTTTCCTTGTGGAGCAACCTCTTCGGTAGAGGTCCTTTGTACTCGGTGGAGCTCGGTGCTCGGTCTTCGGTAGACCAAATTGTAAAGGCGTCCTCGGTGGATAGTGGAAACCCTTCACGGAGAAGAAGGCAGGGAGTAGAGCGGTGGCTCGAACCTCGAAACAAATATTTGTGTTTGCGATTGCCTTTGCGTCCAACTCTTGCTTTAAATTCCTCTAATAATTTTATTGCTCCTTATTACTTGCTTGTGATCTTGTAGCTTCCTTGTGTTTTTAATTCAAGCTTGTAATTCTTGTGATATATTGTGTGCATCTCATTTCTCATCATCATACTTTGCCTTGATCGATCATATCTCAATACAACAAGGTTGCATTGCGCACCTCTAACCCATATCTAAGGGGAATCGGGAGGAAGGAGTTCAGAACCTCGCAAGGGTATTCGTCTCTTAGTCTTGTTTTTGAGAGATCGTTGCATCATTCATCATACTTAGTTCAAAAAGATCATTAGATTAGCAATTACACCTATTCACCCCCCTTCTAGGTGTTTTTCAAATGATTTCCTCGTTTCTCTCTGCGAGAACGAGACCCCTTCCATGCTATGTTTAACACTACACCTCTGGCATCCATTTAGCTGTTAAGTTAACATTAAACATATGACAGTGATCTCCTCGTTTTTCTCTGACAAATTGCTTTCCGAATCCCTACGAAGTTCTTTTTGTCACGTTAACATTAAACCTCTGACATATGGTCTTCTATGGAATTCATTTCCTAGCTCCCAAGGAAGTTTCCGAGTCCCACTCAGTCTTTACTGAACTTTTCGCGTTGTCACGTTAACAATATACCTCTAACACTTACTTCTAAATCCAATACAAAATTTTAAGCTTGGTGGCTTCTTAATCGGTTACGTCACTGCGACCTTTGAACTGGCAGATAGCCAAGTCTCATTTTTCAGTCCGACAAGGACTATTTCTTTGTCATCATACGACAAAATTTTGAGCTTGGTGGCTTCTCAATCGGTTATATCATTGCGACCTCTGAACCGGCAGATAGCGAAGTCTCATCTTTCAGTCTGGCAAGGACTATTTCTTTGTCATTATATGACAAAATTTCGAGCTTGGTGGCTTTTCAATCGGTTATATCATTGCGACCTCTCAACTGGCAGATAGCCAAGTCTTGTCTTTCAGTCCGGCAAGGACAATTTCTTTGTCATTATATGACAATTTTGAGCTTGGTGGCTTCTCAATCGGTATGTCATTGCGACCTCTGAACCGGCAGATAGCCAAGTCTCATTTTTCAGTCTGACAAGGACTATTTCTTTGTCATCATATGACAAAATTTTGAGCTTGATGGCTTCTCAATCGATTATGTCATTACGACCTCTGAACTGGCAGATAGTCAAGTCTCATCTTTCAGTTCGGCGAGGACTATTTCTTTATCATTACACGAGAAAATTTCGAGCTTGGTGGATTCTCAATCGGTTATGTCATTGCGACCTCTGAAACGGCAGATAGCCAAGTCTTATTTTTCAGTCTGACAATGACTATTTCTTTGTCATCATACGACAAAATTTTGAGCTTGGTGGCTTCTCAATCGGTTACGTCATTGCGAACTCTGAACCGGCATATAGACAAGTCTCATCTTTAAGCCCGACAAGGACTTTCTTTGTCATTATACGATAAAATTTTGAGCTTGGTGGCTTCTCAATCGTTATGTCATTGCGACCTCTGAACCGGCAGATAGCCAATTCTCATTTTACAGTCCGACAAGGACTATTTCTTTGTCATTATACGACAAAATTTTGAGCTTGGTGGCTTCTCAATCGGTTACATCATTGCGACCTCTGAACCGGTAGATAGCCAGGTCTCATCTTTAGTCCAGTAAGGACTATTTTCTCAAATGGCTGCAATACAACTTGAAAGCGAGAATTCAGAAGATGAAATGAGTTGAAAATGCAACAGGGGAGTCAAAATAAAGTCATTTTTATTGATTCCAAAAGAGGGATACATGAAGGCACATATTACAAGCTATGATGGTGCTTCATAGGACTTGATCCGTCCTTCAAGAGTGGCCAGCCTAGTCTTCCTCTCTTCAGCGGGCCTGATAAGTGCCTGCGACCTCAACTCGGCCTCATTAAAGCTCGCCGTCTGGGCCAAGCGAGCTTCAATTTCAACCAAGGTTGCCCTCTGTGCTAGCTCCTGCCGGAAAACTTCGTTATTCTCGGCATTAAGCTGCTCAAGCCGGGCAGTCTCTTCAAGACGCACTGGTTCAGCCTTGGACAAAAGAAGATTAGCCTTCCTGATCATTTCCTTGGCCTTTTCAATTTTATCCTCAGCGTCAAGAAGAGCACTGATAGAAGCGTCTATGGCATCCCCGAGCTCTACTTTCCTTATCTCCAAGGATTTTAAATCAGAAGAAATAGCCTTAGCAGCTTCCTAAGCAGCGAGATGAGCTTCATACATCTGAGCAATAAGATGCGCAAGCTGCTCGTTAACTGAAGACTCCAGATCTGAATGGCTAAGACGGCGCCATTCGTCCACATCCCTTTCAAGTTTGTCCACCAGAAGCTCCAATGCAGCGGCTTGATCATCCCCTCTAAAGTCACGGATACTGTCAATGCTTCGGGAGAGGGCCACCTTTAAAGCAGAGAATGAGGTAGTCGAGCCCTTCAAGATCAAAGCAACGGATCGCTTCAAGCTCTTATAAAAGCTAACGACTAACTCAGCCACAAATTCATTCTCAGCCTCAATAACTCCTGGCAAACGAGCAGCCCTTGAAGAAAGAGTTTCCACTGGCTTCACCGGTGTAAATATGGAGGAAATAATAGAAGCACTGGCTACAGCAACATGAGAGGTCGTCGGTGATCTCGGAGGAGTCCTCATTGAAACCAGTACACTAGCCACAACCGAGGTAGGACTAGTGACTATTTCTGGAAGAGCTGGCTCAACCACCAATGTTAGAGAAGTAGAATTGGTAATCACCTTCAGCTCCACGCCTGGCAAGATAGGCGGTACTTGCGAAACCAATGGCATCTCGCTCATTGATATAACTGGAAGCGAGGTTGGCTCCATGACTACCGTTCCCTCAATTTCATCTCCTCTGCCTGGTTCAGGCTGATAAGAGGGAAGGTCATGATACAAAGCATCCAACTCAGCAGCATCCGCAGCGGTCGAAACACTTACTTCACTCCTGGTTCCCCAGGAAGACGGGTTGGCTCACTTGAAGTCGATGCATCCAGAGGCGAAACGCCTACAAACAAGACTTTGTTTAGGCAAAGCATAATAAATAGCAGGAGTCAAAAGGTCAAAACAGTATCAAAAGATAATGTCGCCTCAATCGTCTTGACGGCTGCACCAGTCCCTGCAGGCTCCATTGGAAAATCTTTGGCGGAATCAACACGAATGGTCGGCCCGCCTTCACTTGCCGAACCCTCTCACCCAAAAGAGCTAGAAGCTAGGGACTTCCTTTTGAAGTCCCAACGCCCGAAGGACCTACATCAGCCGCGTCACCTCCAGACTCTTCCGAGATGGCAAAATAACCAGCTTCATCGCTTCCCTATAAGTGAACAAGGGATCATAATGCTCCCCTTGTTCTCCCGGCAGCCTCAGCTCTCGGGCTTCTCACCGCCTCAGTTCCTAAAACATAAAGTAAACAATGAGCTATCTGGAACACATAAGAAGAATATTACAACAACGAGCTGATCTTACCCGGGTCCGGAGTAGCTTTACCAGTAATCGGCTTAGGTGCCGATAACTTAATGACCAATGGGGCAGGAGGAGGAGGCGCTGCGGATAATTCGCCCTCTGCAACAACCGTAGGAGCGTAGCGACGAGACTTCTTCACTACCCTCTTCCTACGAGATCAGCCTTCCCGCTTTCGCTTGAAGTGGATGTCAGCATCTTCTTCTTCCACTTCTTGCACATCAACATGTTCCATGGGGGCCGTGCCTACCCCATCAGAAGCAGCTGTTGGAGCCTCAGCACTTGCATCCGCTTCAAAGCGAGGACTTCCTACATCCGAGGCTTCACTATCATCAACAGCAATGAATTTCCCGAGGCCTGGAATGCGGACCCTTGTTCCTTCGCTCTTCTCAGTGACCTTCTGCTTCAGCCGCTGAGAGATTAACTTCACACCAGAGGAATTAATAGAAAATCCAGTGGGTGTGGAGTTCGAAGTTCTATACCACTGGCAGAATCCCAGGGTCGTCAGAAGGTTCGGAGTCCTTAGTGGCGTGTACAGTCACGCCTCAGTACAGCCAGCAATGAAGAACCGCCAGGCACGAGCTCCATCGATGAGACTCTCCATGAAGGCCAGGCTGCTGTTCAGATTACCTACGTACAGTTGGTCATACCCAAACTGACGGGCAAACTGACTCGGAACATAGGGCTCCAAGTAACAGGTGTCCCCACTCCTATACAACAAGTGTGATGGCTGGATGCTAACCAGCCATTCGAAGACTCCACGACTCAATGACGTCTGCCCTTCTCCCACATCCTTGAATTCTTCACCATAGCCCGCATCCCGAATGTAGGGGAAGCATCGGAAAAGGCTATAGACGTCATGACAGCACAGCAGCTTACGGGCCGCAGCCACATAAGTCTTCGACCATGAACATCCCTTGAATCGATGGAGAAGCGCCATTCGAACACCTTCTGGGGGCTCCTCTCTGGCTTGGATGATAGAAGGACAGTGGAGGGCGAACCATGCCATCAGATAAGTATATGGCAAACCTATTCTGGGGTTGGTCCATCGCAGGGCAATATAGTCCCCATTCCCCGCTTCGTCATTGGTGGCCTACAGAAAGTCCATCAATGCACGAAGGCCTCTTTGAATACAGCACACCATGGCTGGAAGAAGTCCAAGAGAACGACTATGGACTAGACGAATGGCAGGCAACAAGACAGTCGAATGAATGACATCGCCAGACGAAGATGGCACTACATATCTCTTCAACTAAACCGTTAAGAAGCCAGCTAGAAGTGCCTTCCGGGACGTCGGTCGACGAGCCTGGTGGTGAAAACTCCGAAGAATATCGCCTTTTCATAGGGTCCATCATCTTCTTCCAGAATCAAATCCCCTTGAGAGTGCTCTTGCATCCGGCGAAAGATGTCTTCATCAGCAACTCCACAATGAGCCGCTTCAGGAGTACCTTCCAAGTCCAGGAACAAATAATTTCCCTAGCTCTTCAAACTACATGAAGTTCCTTTGTGGCTCCCATGCATACTGGAGCAAATGTAGAGGTGGCACATCAATTCCCAGTAGGTTTCAAGCAAAGCGGGCTCCTGCTTCTCCAGAAGTGCCAATTCCGCCTCGCACGGGAAATATTCTTCATATGGGATAGACCCCAAAGGCAGAGCAGAGATTTCCCACATCTCGTGCAGAGCCATACCCAATTCACCAACAGGGGTGAAGAAGGTCCCTGTAGCCGGGCAGTATAACTCAAAGATGGCATAGAAGTTCGCTACACTCATCTGAACGCCATAACAAGTCGCCCTGACGGCCTCATAAAGTCCCAGCCTCTCCAGATCCTCCTCAAAATGAGCAAGGACATATAGAGTCAAGTCCCTCCACCATGCCTTGGGAGGGTGAATCCATCTTGGAGTCCTGAAATCAGTGACTGGATAGTTGCCACGAACCTTAAAGAATTGATTTCCAAAAGTCTGAGCCACCGCAGGGTTTTCTCCCACTGGGATGTCTGGAAGTATGTTCCCAAGGTAGAGACCCAATATGCAGCGAGGAGGACCCATCCTTGTGTAACGGGAGACAAATTATCAATTTCCCTACGTGAACGGAGTCAGTAGTCCGAGTCACTTACCACTGCATCTTCCGAGCCCTCGTCACGCATTGAAAGAAGGACAAGGGAAAATGTCGCTTGCTAGATGGGAGGTAGAACTTCTCACCATCTAATTTGAAAATCCACTGCCCCTCTCCGGTTAGCAGCTGGCGATCGTTGTCTGGCGCTGTATCTCCGAACATGAAGCTGGGCTTCCGATAGATTCTTCGGTCAGAATCTTCAAGGGGAGCAGTAGTTAAGATGCTCCTCATGGTGCGCTGATCCCCGCCATGAATAAGTGCATCCCGAGTAGGAGAGCTTCGCTCGCTGAATAGTGAAGCCTGCCCTTGAAACTGCAGGTGACGTTGCCATCTAGCCCCCTGGCTGTGCCAAAGAGACTGTTCAGAGGACCAGGAGTATAGTGCATTGCAAGAGCAAGGAGAAAACTATGATTAGTTCATTAGCCAAACAAGGGCTAAGACAAGAATGCAATTTTTGTTAAGGCATAGCTTCGCTCTCCGAGTGAAGCTGGCCTAATGATAGCTTCGCCCCGAAGCTTAGCTTCGCAGCTGTAGCTTAACTCCGCATTCCACACGAAGGCAGGAGGCAGGAAAATATCCAAGTATTAGCTTCGCTCTGGAAGCTTGACTCGAACAACAGGACACGACAAAGCCCCAGGGGCTAACTTCGTCATAAGGGTACTGCTGCCTAAAAATTATTTTAAGGGCAGTAAGGTCCTTTTCAGTTACATTCCAAAGGCTAGCTTCGCACCCTATCATTCAATAGGATATGAACCGCCTAAGGGATAGCTTCGCCTAGAAGCTTGAAGAAGAGACCCTTCGGTTCTGAGATTCCCAATCAAGAAATCAAGAGAAATTCAGGGAATGAACTCCCTAAGATCACCAGATCATGATTGATCACTCTGGCTTCATCAGAAGATAGCCAAAAATCGGCTTTAAAAGAGAGATGAAAATCTCTGATCAAAAGGGAAAAATCCCTACTCGCGATCGGTCATTCTATGACCAGAGGAGGAGAAGGACCCTTCGTCGTAGAGGTTGCTACCTCTTTTCCTGCTCGTCTATTGGGAGCCATTGAAGAACTGAAGAAGTTCTTGGATTCCAAACGAAGAAGAAAGAAGAAGAAAGGGCTTGCAGTGCTCTGAAAATTAAAAGAGAAGTGGTGCCTTCTCTTTCAGCCCGATCAGGCTTTTATAGGCTGATGATTGCCTAAATGACGCCTCCTCGAAAGGAGCGCAAACAGTCATTTCAAATTAGTTTGAAACGGCGCCTAAAGCGCCTTCCCAAGAAGCGTTACTTCAGCCCTACTAAGGGCTAACTCCGCCATGAGTCCAGTGCTGACTTAGCATGACGCATGAATGACTTCGCTGACAAACATGCTTTAGTTCCGCTAAAAGCACATCTCTAGTTTCGCGGAAATTCCGTGCTAGCTTCGTCAGAAACTGGTTCCTGACTTATTGGAAATCGGTCCCCAACTTCGCCGGAAGTTTAGCTCCACTCAGAGCTTCTAATTCCTCCTAAGGAAAGGACTTACTAAAGCTAGTCCACTTCAGGTCTTCTTGAGTCAAAAAAAAAAGGCAGATAAGCAGAAAATAAACTTTTATTGATTTAAAAGGGAAGGTACATTGATACTACTATATCAAGGTTATCTTTCATACAACCGAGTCATTGCTCCAAAGGCATACAAGTGGTCCTATCTACTTCCAAGCCAAACCAACTGGACACGAAAGGCCTTCCTCCTGTACAAGGCCGTAATCCTTCGCATAATGGCAGATTTTGCCATCAAGAAGCTGGATCTTCTTTGATGAAAATTGGCAAAGGACCGGTTGCCACCAGAAAGCTGGATCTTCTTTGATGAAAATTGGCAAAGGATCTGAGACCTTACAGGTGACGTCCGCTTCCCCGAAGTGGATCTCTCGGATAAGCGACTACCAGCCCCGCCTCGAAGTGGATCATCTCGGATAAGCGACTGCCAACCTCTTCTGGGAACACACATCAGCTGCCCCAGTTTGGTCCTCCTGCTTAAGATTTAAAGTTTCAATTGGAAAAGCAGGAGGCAACTTTCTAGTCTCTTTCATCAAAACAAAAGAATGGCAAACATAGCTCACTGCAACCCAAACTGGAAACAAGTTAGCAATAAGTCAAGGAAAAGCTGCAAAAGTAAAATGCTAAGTTAAATTCTTTGGGGCGAAGCAATTTATATCCGATTCAGTTGCACTTTAAAGATTGATTTCAGTTAAGCAGAGGATAGCCTCGCTTGCACAGTGATGATGGGCTAGCTCAGCATATGTCAAGTCCTAGCCTCGCCTATACGGCTAAGCCAGACTGATCCAGAGGGACGCAGTCGTGACCCACCTGTATGGCAAGACTGGCTCAACTTTGAAGAGGCTAAGTCTCAATCCTTGCCTATGTGGCGAACTTAGCAAGCAAGTATGCAGTGATCTTTCTTTGATCAAGTGAACATGATAGCTTCGCCGCCGGAAGCTGGAAAACAGGGCTGAAGCCCTTCTCTGTAGATCAGTCAGATACAAAATGAAGAACAAGGGAAATCAATCCCTGAGGCAGCTAGTAAAGCTAAATTAAGGGAGATAAACTCACTAAAGTCATTAGTTCATTGGTAAAGTCTCTGGATGACCGAGACTCACTAGTTCTTGGCCGGTTAATGACCAAAGTGGGCACCCCACTATTTCAGAAATCTGAGAATCCTTCTCAGAACAACCAGGAGAAGTCATGAACAGACTGCTTCTCTGCAAAGGACTTCAAGTGTCCTATTTATAGGCCTCATGGCCTGAGCGCACCGCTGCTGCTTCAAGCATAGAAGTGCGAGCGAATTTAAGGCATTTACTGAGCCTCGAGAAAGGGAATAGTCTCCCTCGGAAATGCGCAAGGAAGGAATGATCTCCCTCGTTAATGCAAGAGAAGTTATTTCAACTTCGGGAAAGGACATAATCCTTCTCGTGACTGGCCGAAAGTAGTTGGCCTCGGGAAAGAACGACGTTCCAAAGCGAGTCTACTCTAGGAGGCTCAGACGCAGAGCTACCCAGACGCGAAGCTACCCAGAATCGCGAATCTACACGATTCTTCGGCGAATTTATCCTAAAGCAGGATTAAAAGTGAAGCAGAACTAAACCACCATGGCGACGTTCGTACTTCACATACCACCGATCAAAGTAATTCAGAGTATTTCGATGTCTAAACAATTCCATTGCAGACTTTCAAAAACTTTGAAGGGGGTCTTGTTGACATTTTAAAAAAGACAAGATTCTTGACTGGCCTGAACAATGTCTAAACTTGTTGACATTTACAAAAGACAAGTGACAGACAAGTTGACGACTAGTCCTAAACCCATCTCCGAGGGACAAATCAGCAACTTGGACTCTACTGATCCAGTGAAGCAGACAGTGAGCCCAGATTGTCTTTAAACAGACCTCAGCAGGTCTAAAATGCTAGGTTAGCTCAACACTTAGCATCACATGAGCCCAAAGGGATAGCCTCGCCTGAGAGGTTAAGATTATCCAACTTTGCCTTGAAGCCGTTCAAAGCTCCATCAGTAAGCTAACTTACAGCTTCGCCTGAAGTACTCAGTTAACTCCGCAGAGAGTTAGCTTCGCTCGAAGTCACACGCAGCCGTGCAGAAGGATGTTCGGTAGCTTCGCCACAGATATTGTCTAGCTCCACTGAAGAGCTTTCTTCTGACTTCGCCAGATGCTTCTTCCAGCTCCGCTATGAGCTCGACGCGGCAGCTCCGCTGCGGGTCTGTTATGATCAACCTTTGACCAATTAAATCTCCAGATGAGATCAAATCAATTCAGGATCAAAATCAAATCTAATCGAGATCAAATCTGAGATCAAATTTGGCAGTTGTTTGCCATAATCTCTTGACTCTCCTAAAATGAGTAAGAGGATCAGGGGAGATCTTCTAATTATATGGAAAGAATCAAAATAGATCAGGAGACCGACCTACCTACTATTCCTAGCTTCGCAGAAGCTGATTCTAACCGCACAACAAGCTACTTTCCAGATTTGAACAGATTTGACTCAATCTCTTTCTAGATTTTCAGGGGACAATTATAGCCCTGCTCTCCTTATAAATAGCCCACCAAGAACACGCAAGAGGCAAAAAAAAACACGCGCACAAGCAGAGAGCACGCAAGAAAGAGAGAGGCGGCTAAACAAAGATCTATTCTCTAGCTTCCAAGAATTCAGAGAATTCAGAGAACTACTTCTCAAATCAGGGTGCTGATACCCTAATACCTTCCTTCCTCTCAAGGAATTTCCAGAACCAGGCGAGAAAGAATTCCTAAGTGAAGGCAGTTTGAGAAGTAACGAGAGGGTTCTACCAACCCTCTGTTCTCCGATTCCCCGAACCAGGAGATTAGTAGTGAAAAGTGCATTTTTATCATCATATTTACCATCACATTTTCATATTTATTCATACAATTCTGCACATTTATTAATATTTTGTGATTTATTGTGTGCAGGCCTTGAGTTCTTATTTTAATAATAAATAAAGCCTAAAGAAGCCAAAAGCCCATATTCAAGCCCAAGTGCAAAAGTGCAAATATTAATTGTCAAAATTGCAAATACACAAGGGCCAAAGTTGCAAATACAAAGAAGAGGAAGGATAGACTTCTGTTCAACCCTAAACACTTGCAGGATGAGAATAAAAGCCAAAGAAGGATCACAAATTCGTGGATAAAAGATTTGGGATCTAGGTAACTTGCTTCCCAAGTTATATCCAAATCCAAAGATGAAGAGCCGAGATTCAACTTCCAGAAGGAAATGCCCAGATGGACGGACCAGGGGAGGCCACGCGCCAAAGCGCGTGGCCAACCGCCACACTCAGGCCGCGGAAACGCGGCCAAAGCCGCATTTCCGCGGCAGTATAGTCTTATCCGGGTATCAGTTTTCGTGGGAGAGTTGTGTTGGGACTCTACCTCCTTCTGCACCTATAAATACCCCCTGCAGTGCAACCGAGAAGGGCGTCCAGCGCAGTACAGTACAGGGCCAAAGCTAGGGTTTTTAGGTTTTTTCTAGTTTGTAGTTAGGTTTTTCTTTTGTAACTTTTATTTCTTTTAAGTGAGGGAGAGGGCTATGTTGAGCGTGACACCGATGTATGCTTCTCTTCTCTGCCATTGTATCAAGTAATAAAGGTAATCTTTTTCTTTTGTTCATTGTTCTTATGTGCATTGTTTTACTTTTCTTTTTGCTTTCTTTTCTTTTTCTCTTTTATCTTTGTCGGTTGTTGATGACATGCAAGTGATTTCCAACGCATAAGTATAACTAATCTTGGTGGGTGCCAACGATATTTCATGGAGATGTTCTCCTCCTCAAGACGTATTACTTCATGCTTGTGCGAGACATGATGATATAATGCGAACAGGGGACTGAGATCGATCCTATTGTTTATGCGTTCAACGCCTCCTAAGTAAGGTAGAAAGTGTTAGGATTTCACGTTTTTCTTCAACCAAGGTTAGTGTTTATTTTTTTCTTTTCTTTTATTTTATTTTTGTAGATTAAATCACTATTTCCCAACTCTTCTTTCCGACTCATTGTAAATACCGCTATCTTTCTAACCTAACCAATATTTTCTTATTAATAACTAAAAAAGATAAATTTTTAGAGAATCTTACAAACGCTTCCATCGCTAGTCCCTCCCTGAGGATCACGACCCGCATAGCCACTGCTACCGCGGATTCGAATTGAGAACCTTGCACTATTATTTCTAAATCTAAACTTCTTTATTTTGTTGCACAGGTAAAACTCAATCAAAATTTTGGCGCTGTTGCCGAGGAGGGACGGTAAGTTTTTCTCTAAATAAAAAAATTATTTAACTAATTCTTTTATTCTTTCTGTTTGCAGGTTTGGAGAACAGGAAAAATAACAACAGAAGTGGACATATAGCAACTCTGTGCCTCTGCCCTCGAAGGCGGAGCACAAGAGCCTACTTCAGAGCCACGGAAACGCGGCAATTGCCGCGAAACCGCGGCCTGAGTAGTTCCATACTGATCCATCTTTTTGCAGGTTGCTACAAATTGCAATATCTGTCTACTACTCTGTTAAACTTTGTTCTGTGATAACCCTGCTTACTGCTAATTAATCAACAGTAAAATACTTGTTGTTAAAGATAAAAATTGATTAGACGTTTGCATATTAGGCACGTGTCTTTTAATTCCTTTATTTTTACTGTTGAAGAGTGCTGAAGCAAGGTATGTTCGCATTGCATGTAGAATAGAACTCATCTCTTGGTTGATGCCTTGAGTGAATCTTATTTACATATTTTGTACACTTACACAAATTTATTTTAAGGGCATAACCCATTAACAAGATAAGGTGGGGATTTCATCACCCTTCCTTAGCCCAAAAATCATATCCCAAGCACTCACTACCCAAGCCTAACTTAAAATTAGTAGACGTTGGCCCTAGGGATATCTCGGACTCAATTAGGAGATTATCCTAAGGGGGACGGTGCTGGAAGTTGACTCTTGCCAAATCAGTATCTAGGAAGGGGATTGAGGGCCGAAAGCCCGAAGATTGGTGGTTATTTAATTAAGGAACGTCTTTGACGGAAAACCTCCCACCACTTTGCCCTAACCTGGCTGATTAACTTGTGGTCAAAGTCTGCACCCTACCTCCCATGGACAGTCTAACCAGTTAGGAGTCGTCTAGGTCATAGGTCTACCCTAACTTAGGTTTGAAATTTTTCTTTTTTGTTTGTTTATTTGTTTTTTTTTCTTTTGTTTGTTTGTTTTGTGTGATATGGCCTATAACAATAATTTTTTCAATTTTAATGAGGATCCATATTATACACCAACCTCTTTTTCGGATATTACCAACCCGGCATATCATAACTCTAACCAACCTAGTGTGCCAGATTGGTCTTATCCGAATCATTACATGCCCCAGCCCCAATACTATGAACAAGATTGGAATAATCATCACTACTCTTCACAGAGTCAATGGGGATTCAACACCCCTGAGCCATATGGTCAACCACCTGTTCAACCATTATCTTCGTACACGTCTTTTCCCACATCACCAATGTTTCAATCCTCCAATGATCCATTCAATGGGTTAGAAGAAAAAGTGGATCGGTTGCAAGAGATAATGAATGATCAAATTCTAGACTTTCAAACATTCTTGAACTTACCAACCAAGTTGATAGGAACCAAGAATCATCCTATCTAGAAGACCTTGATCAAAATTCAATTTCATCACATCAATATGAACTGGACCAATCTCAATCCTTGGACAAATTGGCTAGTTTTAATTTCAATGAGATTGAATTTGATTGTGAATGTGAACCCGATCCCCAACTTTGCGATTCAGTTTCCATCTTCGAATCTATGTTGACTCCAGTATCCTTACCCAATTTGGACCAGCTTTCTGAGCCAACATTTATTCCTGTGCCCATAGATCATAAAATTGAATCACCCATTTTTGAAGATCATCATAGTGAACTTGACCAATTTCATACTTTTGAAAGTCCCCTTGACAAATTGGCAAGTTCTAATTTTTATGAGATTGAAACTAATGAGATATGTGACCTAGATTCCAAATCTATGATCAAGTTCAAATTCCCGAATCATTATTGACTCCTGTTTTGTTACCGACTTAGGTAATATTTTAGAGTCAGTTTTGATTCCCACACCTATCATTCCTGAACTTGAATCACCAATATTGAGTCACATACCATTGTGGGAAGATGATTGTGAACTTGAGTTTCAACTTCTTGACTTGGACACACTTCTTGAAACAAGCTCGACTCCTGAACCCTTACTTGATTTAAGTTTCTTTCCTGAGTCGGATTCGTTCCTGAACCTCTCATTCTTGAGTCCAAGTCAACCATTCTACCATGTCACATTCTTTGTTGGACATAGGTATAGACCATGACTCTGTGATGATTTTCCAGGACTGGTCATGTAAAGGGAGTAAGTTTCAAGAGAGGATCTTCCATGATCCTATTTATTCTGGGGACTGTAAATATGTAAATAAAAAAGAGGTCAACAAAGGTAGGTCCCGTGAACTACCACGTTATCTTGTTTGGGCCGCATTTCGTGGACCAATTAGACCACCACCGGAACCACCACCTTAAGGTAACTTCTGCCTTCCCTTGTTCTTTTTCATGCATATATGCATTCATTCATACATTGAGGACAATGCATGAGATAAGTGTGGGGGTAGGCTTTACTAACATACTAACATAGTTAGAAACTAACCAAAATTTGCTAAAAAAAAAAAAATTATAAAGAGGACAATATTTTGACTTATCTTTTGAAAGAAATCTAAGTTAGTCTTAAGAATTAGGAAAATCATGATTAGGATTTCTAAAAACTTGGTCAAAAAAATAAATTATTGAATTTTTAGGTATAGGAGGAGAAATTGAATAATTAATTAGTCTTGATTTTTACCTTAATGAAATGTGCATACCTAATGCATATCTAGGATTCTAAGACAAAGACCTTTGTGCCTCATATATATAAAAAAAAAATCACTAATTAAGCTGGATACATGTGCCTCAAGAAGCATAAGTATTCATGCCTAAAGGTGAGTAAATAAAATAAAGTCCTTAGTTTTGGGGCCTAGTTCACTCGAATTTGAGTCCGTGGGGTGTTTTCTCACCTGGTGCCCTAAAGCCGACCGGTTTGGGAGCCACCGACTCTAAGATTCGCTACATGGGTGGATTAGAAAGCCTAAGAAAACTAAGAAAAATTATTTATATATGTACTAACACATTTAATAGTCAATTAGTTAGGTATGAGTGCCTCAAGAAGCCTTCATGCTTACACGAAAGAAAATTTGATGAGTTATACATCTTAAAAAAAAATATTATATTAACACATCTAATAGTCAATTAGTTAGGTATGAGGGCCTCAAGAAGCCTTGATATTTACACGAAAGAAAATTAGATGAGTTATATAAAAATAATAATAATAATAATAATAAAGAGGCATGAGAGTCCAAGTTAAGGAATTCCTAGCAAAAATTCATAAGGATGCATATGATTTTTGGTAACGAAAAAGACTATATTAGAAATTCAATTTTGATCCTTACTTAAAAATGAAAACAATTTACTTTATAAAGACTAAGTTTAAGAATGAATAAAAATGAGGATCCTAAAAACTTATAGACTACTTAGTCTTTTCAAAAGTATTTCAAATATTTCCTTTTTATGGATTTTGTGGGTGTAATCCGCTGAAAACCCTCACGAGACAACACTCATCCTCTAGGGTAACCTAGAGGTTTAACGGCTTGTTGCACATGCTAAGTGCAACCGTGATTCCTACGAAAGTGAGTTAGGTTAGATTAATTTTTCTTTTTCTCTTTGATTTTTACTCGAGGACGAGCAAAAAGATAAGTGTGGGGGTGTGATTGGTAGTGAAAGTGCATTTTTATCATCATATTTACCATCACATTTTCATATTTATTCATACAATTCTGCACATTTATTAATATTTTGTGATTTATTATGTGCAGGCCTTGAGTTCTTATTTTAATAATAAATAAAGCCTAAAAGAAGGCCAAAAGCCCATATTCAAGCCCAAGTGCAAAAGTGCAAATATTAAATGCCAAATTGCAAATACACAAGGGCCAAAGTTGCAAATACAAAGAAGAGGGAAGGATAGACTTCTATTCAACCCTAAACACTTGCAGGATGAGAATAAAAGCCAAAGAAGGATCACAAATTCGTGGATAAAAGATTTGGGATCTAGGTAACTTGCTTCCCAAGTTATATCCAAATCCAAAGATGAAGAGCGAGATTCAACTTCCAGAAGGAAACGCCCAGATGGACGGACCAGGGGAGGCCACGCGCCAAAGCGCGTGGCCAGCCGCCACACTCAGGCTGCGGAAACGCGGCCAAAGCCGCATTTCCGCGGCAGTATAGTCTTATCCAGGTACCAGTTTTCGTGGGAGAGTTGTGTTGGGACTCTACGTCCTTCTGCACCTATAAATACCCCCTGCAGTGCAACCGAGAAGGGCGTCCAGCGCAGTACAGGGCCAAAGCTAGGGTTTTTAGGTTTTTTCTAGTTTGTAGTTAGGTTTTTCTTTTGTAACTTTTATTTCTTTTAAGTGAGGGAGAGGGCTATGTTGAGCGTGACACCGATGTATGCTTCTCTTCTCTGCCATTGTATCAAGTAATAAAGGTAATCTTTTTCTTTTGTTCATTGTTCTTATGTGCATTGTTTTACTTTTCTTTTTGCATTCTTTTCTTTTTCTCTTTATCTCTGTTGGTTGTTGATGACATGCAAGTGATTTCCAACGCATAAGTATAACTAATCTTGGTGGGTGCCAACGATATTTCATGGAGATGTTCTCCTCCTCAAGACGTATCACTTCATGCTTGTGCGAGACTTGATGATATAATGCGAACAGGGGACTGAGATCGATCCTATGGTTTATGCGTTCAACGCCTCCTAAGCAAGGTAGAAAGTGTTAGGATTTCACGTTTTTCTTCAACCAAGGTTAGTGTTTATTTCTTTTCTTTTCTTTTATTTTATTTTTGTAGATTAAATCACTATTTCCCAACTCTTTCTTTCCGACTCATTGTAAATACCGCTCTCTTTCTAACCTAACCAATATTTTCTTATTAATAACTAAAAAAAATAAATTTTTAGAGAATCTTACAAACGCTTCCATCGCTAGTCCCTCCCTGAGGATCACGACCCGCATAGCCTTTGCTACCGCGGATTCAAATTGAGAACCTTGCACTATTATTTCTAAATCTAAACTTTTTTATTTTGTTGCACAGGTAAAACTCAATCACCAGGCGAGAAGGGAATCTTATCGATCGCATCGTCAAAGGGACAAAGTGGTCGCACGCTGACCAGACTCCTATCGGCACACTTCTCCAGAATCTCAGAGGAGATCTACTTGTAATCTTTTGTGTTACTTGTAATTTAGCTCCTTGACACTTTTTTTTGTAAGTTTTCCCCTTTGCAAAAATCAATGGAAAACACTTGGGCTCATCAAGTCCTTTCTTCCTCTTCTTCTTAAGTATGTCTGCACCTCTCTTGTCATAAGGTAGATGGATACGAATGCACTTGATTTTCTCCCATGTTGAGGAGTCTAGTATTGAAAGTTTAATACCATCATATGCCACTTGCTACATGTCTGTATGATGAAACTCATGTACATAAGACTCTACATCCCTCCTCATCTCTCTAATGCAAGTAACATGTCTACAAGGATACAAGTCAGGTTCCTCTCATTATCGTTTTGTGAAGCTCTGTCATAGTTATCTTCTCTCTGAAGACTCTTCAAAATGTATTTGATTTTATCTCTATTCCATGATGCAAATGCTTTGACATGACAACCATCCACTTTGCAGACAGTTAGTGTCCTGTCTCTTTCATTTTTAGGATTGAAGTCAAATCCATTCTCACATCCATAATGTCTAATAAATGCTCTAAATTGTGCTGGGTCCTAAAATTCTATCTCAACTTCAGGTTTAGAGTCTTTGAGATGTAAAGTCTCATTAAAAGTAGGATACTTTGAAAGGCTAGTGACCTCTTGCTCATCTTCAAAATTGTCAAGAGTGTGGAGTGACTGACTGTTGGAGTTCTATGACTCAACAACACCTTCTACATTACATTCATCCCCACCAATTAGCCACTCCTTATTTTTGTGTCTCTCACCAGGATTAGCTGTTGTTGCATTAATTGTTGTTGCCCCTTGATCCTCTGCATTAGCTGCTGCTGCCCCTTGATCCTCTGCATTAGCTGTTATTCCTTGAGTATCACAAGTACTCTTTAATATAGTAGTCCCATGTGCATCACTCCTATTCACAGTCAAATCCACTTCATATTGATTATTTTCAATCACTGTCAAAATCATCGGACATGTAGTCACTATTATTGTCATTGTCTTCATCATTGTCTCCAAAAGCAATTTTCTTCCTCTCCTATCAAATATAAAATCTTCAGTGTTAGGCAAATCATCAAATTGATCAGCATAATCCGAATCTCTTTTCTCACTAGACTTATCTGAAAAACACCTAGAGGGGGGTGAATAGGTGTAAGTTCTAATCTAGTGAACTAAGTGCGCTAAATGCGGAAGCTAATGCAAATTTTGCAACACACTTAATACAATCAACAAGTGTAGCCGAATTCCCCGTGAAGGACTATGGACTAACTCCTCTTGATTCCCTTGAATGGGTTGAGGTGCTATGTGAAGCTCTTGTTGATTAAGCACAAGTGAGGCACACACAAACAACCAAGCATATAAGATGATATAACAATATGAATCAATGCAAGGCACAACACAAATGCAAGCAAGTATGATATGAAAGATGAATGATGCTTTGCACAATATAAAGAGAGAGAGTTAGAGAGACAAGTGGATCAAACGCAAACACAATGATATGTTTCGAGGTTCGAGCACCTTGCTCTACATCCCCGCCTACACAACCGTGTAGGATTTCCAATCCACTATAACGTCCACCGAGGACTCCCACCGAGGGAACATTCACCGAGAAGGATTTGTACAACAAGGGAGTACCAAACTCCTCTCTCAAACAACCACCTCACAACCGAGAGGTAGGCCCGTAGCCAAACAACAACCAACGCCTCTACCGAAGAGGGTTTACAACCAAACTCCACCTCTCACTAGAGGGAGCAAACCAATCACCCGATCACCTCTACCAAAGAGGGATACACAAAGAATAAGGGTGTTTACAACAAGTGGTTCCAAAGACCACAAACTCAAACTCTCTTTTCTTTTCTCTTTTCCACAAAACAAAATCCTAATAGATTAGGATAGAAGATAGCTCAAGTGTGAAAACTAGGTGTTTTTTGGAAACAAGCAACAAAGAAAAACTAATTGGGAAGTCTCTTGTAAATGATAGAAAATGAAAGATCAAATCAAAATCCCAAAACCTAGTTTTCTTTGATTTTCCAAAAACCCAAAACAATACAAAGATGAATCTTTTTGGCACAAAACTCTTTTTAAAACTCTTTTAAAACAGTAGAGAAAGTCTGAAAATTTTGTCTCTAAAAACCTTGGCCAAAATCCCAAAGAATTGGGGTTTATATAGGCCCATCAGAAAACTAGCCGTTAGGCTGAGCTGGCAGCCTGACAGGCTGACGGTCGACCGGCCTGGTCGACCGCCAACGGTCAGAAATGTGACCGTTGGGCAACCACGGTCGACCGGCCCGGTCGACCCAAACAAACAGAGAGCACTGCTCTCAGACCCGGTCGACTGTCCCAGTGTCTCCAAACGTGCACAGATTTGTGCACGTCGGTCGACCGGCCCGGTCGACCGACTTCAGCCAAGTCGACTAGGTCAGTTGACTTAGTCGACTGATTGAAGCCTGGAACAGAAATCTGGGTCAGAAAAACAGTTTAAAAATATTTTGAAAAATCTTTTAAGTCTTCTAAAAATTCATAAAACTTGTTTTAACATTTGTATTGAAACACAAACAAGTGATAAAAATTTCAAGACATATATCAAACATATCAATTCATTTTTGAGTCTTGCAAATTTTATCAAAAACAAAACTTGTATTTTTATCAAACTTGATTTTTCAATACATGAATAAGATAGTCAAAATAAGTTTGTATAGGAAGTGTAAGCATGTATGCATAACTAGAATACATCTATTATACATATAAATCATGTAAACTTGTTTTGATCAATCTATTCATGAAAACCAAATCCAAAACATGAAAACGTGTGTGTTTGTGCACTTGAGCATATCAACTATACTAAGCTTTACAATGGATCTAAAACACACTATCTAAACTATGGATACCTAAGTCTTCTTGATGATCTTCATCTTCAAGTTGACTCGATCCACAAACACCGTGATCCATTAGCTAGGCAAGGTATGATCTTGAAGCTTTGGCCCTGGAATCACCATGAAAAGCTTCTAAATACCTTTGTTGAAGCTAATCACCAACTAATATCTTAGTTAATGATCTGAAACTTAAAATCACAAGAATATTAGTAAACATAACTACATGAGTTAATCATCATTAAAACTAGGGTGGAAGGCCTTTGGGCCAACAATCTCCCCCTTTTTGATGATGACAAAACTCATGGAGTTATATATGCATGGATTAAAGTTAAGCTTCAAAGAAGCTCCCCCTTAACTTATGCATAAACAAATAAACAAAAGATATGCAATGAATGTACATAAACATGTATGCATCAACATGCATAAAACACATAAACATGTTACCAATTAAATTAATAAAGCATTAACAAAAATACTAGATGCTCTAGATACCAATAAAAATTTAATATATGCAAAAACATAAGTATGCATATGTAAACACAAATTATTCTCCCCTTTTTGTCAATCATCAACAAAGGGGTAAACAATCAAAACAATAAAATGAGGGGTAAAAATCTTTCTCCCCTTTTTGTCAATCAAAATAATAAAACAATGTTCTCCCCCTTTTTGTCTAAAACAAAAAAAACAAAGTCAATAAGGGGTGACTTTAAACAACATGATATCAATAGAAAAATATGTCAATGAAACATCTTGATATCAATTGAAAATAAACAAAGATCAATAAATGTTATATGCTATATACATTCATGAAGAGGAAGACGCTAAGTTAGCTTCCCTACACATATGCATTACATGAAAGAGGGATGTTAAGCCCTAATTCACATAACACACATTATGTAATGCATAAGAGGAGATGTTAAGCTCCCCCTACACACGTGTACCACATAAAGAAGAGATGTTAAGCTCCTCAATATAAGATACACTCAACATGAATCTATATGTAGAAGAGATGTTAAGCTCTCCTTGCATATAGTCAATATAAATCAAAACTTTTGTATTTTACTTTAAACAAAATTTTTAGATACCAATTTAAAATACAAAACATCTTAATATCAAAAGATAGTATTTTTTTTTTAAGTCATATAAACAATTGAAATGACTATTTTCTATCATAAAGTAAGGGAGTGGAAAACTAAATACCAATTGAAATATGAAAATTGAATTTTCTCCCCCTTTATGAAATACCAATAAAAACTATGCGTAGGCTTGTAATAAGATACCAATTGAAAACTAAATCAATTGAAATAAAGTTGAAGCTCAAGCTCTAGTATAAACAAGATTTGTGCTTAAGATATAGAAACATAATAGCACAAATAAAACAAGTATATGTGTATGAAATAGAATGAGTACCAATCACTAATAGATGATACCAATTGAAAGTATACATACACAATAAACATATGAGTATACAAAAAGATCAAAATGATACCAATTGAAAGAGTTCAATGATACCAATTGACATAACAATAAAAGCATGGTATAACTCATATAACTAATCCTCCCATCTCATGCACAGGTTTAAAATGATTTTCAATATAAACATACAAGGCATGGACTCCCATCCAACCTCCCGTAAAGGGTAGGGGTTTTCAAAAATAGATTTGAAAAATATAGTACGTTTGAAAAACTCTACCAAAGTGAAGATTACGAACTAGTTAAAATGGAAATTTTTGTTAACTCGTATGAAATCCTTCAAGTAAGGAATAAAACAAAATAGTTTTCATGAAATAAGAAATCCACATGAAAATCAACACTCTAATCCAATTAAGCATAATTTTGACTCATGAAAATAAAACATGAGCAAGCAATAAAAGTGAGTGTACAAATACAGTGTGAATATCATAATCATGAAAATTTTCATTAAGCTCAATTATTCCTTTAAACATGAAAACATAGAAATCATCTAAACTATTTAATCTTCAAGGCATATGCATGTCTAATACAAACTAAAGTATACATACATATCCAAAACATAAAGAGTCCACAAATTATATATGCATGAAGGCACATGGCTCAAAAGGATAAACTTGTATATCTAATAGTTTGGACAAGATAGACATATACATGAAGTTAAACAATTAAACACAAAATCAAGAAAAACTAAATCTTCATCAAAACAAATTTCATTTCAAGGTATATGTATGAATTGTCAACACAATAAGTATACATACATATCCCTAAACACAATTGAGTCCAAATATAGATTTGCATGAAAGGCAAATGACTCAAGGGGTATACATGTATATCTTAAGGTTTGGCAAAATACACATATACATGAATTGAAAACTTATACACATAAAACAAATTCAAAAATAGGAATACAAGTTTAAAACGTATGAATCATCAAAACTAGACTATACTAGCACATTTAATGGGTTCAAATAAGCATTCAACTCAAACATATATAGATTTATTTGTGGCCCACTATATGTACAAGTATAAATCCTAGTCTTAATGAAAACTAACATCTAAACAAGTAATCTTAACATGAAGCATCAAAACACAATATAAAAATCATCATGATAAAACTAAAACATGATTACTATGTAAATTCACATGTATTAGATTCATGATGTACATTATAGCTTAAACAAAAGTGAGAATACTAAGAATGAGTTCATATAAGCATGTGTGTCTCAAATACTATACATGTATGTATGGTATTTACATACTAATCCATAGACATCAAAAACATGCTATAAACAATGAAATGGAAAGCATGTAAACAATAAATGGGAGTAAAGGATTGTTACCAAAATCGAAGAAGCAACTCTCCTTGTCTCCAAAACATGGTGGTCCTCTCCACCAAATCTTCCCTTGAAAGTGATGCATCCAATTGATTTCCTTTAAGTACGGAACACATCTACTCCAAGGTGTCATCACTCTCACGTCATGTGAGAGCCCACACCTACATCAAAAATAATAGGAGAGGTGGTCTTTGGTACCCATACTCTTTTGGGTCCATGGGGGTGAGTACCTTCTCTAACCCAAACAAAATTCTTTGCTAAATTTACATTATGTAATCTATCAAAGTAAAATCTAGCAAGGTGGCCTTTACGTCCACAATGTGTACAAGTGTACACATGAGCATACTTGTGATGGGTGTGTCCGTGAGGAGCATGTGTATGCCGTGGAGGGTGTGCATGCATAAAGGATGGAACTTATTTCTTTCGAACCAAGGTTTCCAAACGTGAGTGGTTCATGGCACATTGGCTCATAGTGGAGCCCAAACAATCAACCTTCTTCTTAAGCAAACAAATATCATCATTAATTTTAGAAGAAGAAGTGTGGCATGCAATAGGTGAAGTGTGTGATACTATCCTAGCATGACAAACATGTGCATCAATCTTATTTTGTAAAACAATATTTTTATCTAAACAAACATTCAAATCATTTGAAATAGAAATTATTTTATTTTTCAAAGCAACATTCTCTTTTTAAAACAAGATCAACTTTTGAAGACAAATTTTCATTTTTCTTCAAAACATCTTCACAATCATTTTTATTTTTCAAAATTTTATTTTCATTTAAAGCAAGATTAAGTTGAGATTTTAATGAGTCCCTTTCATTAGCAATCTCATCCTTCTCTTGCAAAACAACATCAAGTCTAGAAATCAAATTTTTATTTTCATTGTTAATGCCTAGACTTTTCTTTTTCAAAATGTTATATTTTTCAATCAATTTTTCACAAACAATAGATAGTTCTTCATTCAAAGCATGGGGATCAACAAAGTCATTTGAAGAACTAGCACAATCATCACTATCTAGTTGAGTTTCCGAGTGTACCTCAAGGGAGTCATTCCCTTGGACCGTATAGCATTGTTGTGGCTCGGATTCTCCACTAGATTCCTCTTCTTGTTGGATTTGGACTTGAAGCTTGGAGGTGTTTGTGGTTGTTGTCAACTTGTTCCACACTGCAAAAGCGGAATCAAGATTAGAAACATGCATAAGATATTCTTTTGAAAGTGTGCTTCTAATGGCATCAAGGGCCTGTGCATTGGCCCCTATATGATTGCTATCACTAAGGAAGGATTCCTTGGTAATGGCAAGGTAAACTTTAAGACCTAGGTTTGTAAATAAACAGTCATTCTAATCTTCCAAACAACAATGTTGGAAGGGTCAAAACTAGGTGGGGTCATGAAGTCCATGGGTCCAAACTATATGTGTGCAAACAAGCAAATGCAAACAATAGATTAGCAAGTAAGGATCTCACTCCTAGGATGTTAAGCCTAAGTATCAGGAGCACTAGCTCTGATACCAATTGAAAAACACCTAGAGGGGGGGTGAATAGGTGCAAGTGCTAATCTAGTGAACTAAGTGCGCGAAATGCGGAAGTTAATGCAAATTTTGCAACACACTTAATACAATCAACAAGTGTAGCCGAATTTTCCGTGAAGGGCTCTGGACTAACTCCTCTTGATTCCCCTTGAATGGGTTGAGGTGCTATGTGAAGCTCTTGTTGATTAAGTACAAGTGAGGCACACACAAACAACCAAGCATATAAGATGATATAACAATATGAATCAATGCAAGGCACAACACAAATGCAAGCAAGTATGATATGAAAGATGAATGATGCTTTGCACAATATAAAGAGAGAGAGTTAGAGAGACAAGTAGATCAAACGCAAACACAATGATATGTTTCGAGGTTCGAGCACCTTGCTCTACATCCCCGCCTACATCACCGTGTAGGATTTCCAATCCACTATAATGTCCACCGAGGACTCCCACCGAGGAACCTTCACCGAGAAGGATTTGTACAACAAGGGAGTACCGAACTCCTCTCTCAAACAACCACCTCACAACCGAGGGGTAGGCCCGTAGCCAAACAACACCCAACGCCTCTACCGAAGAGGGTTTACAACCAAACTCCACCTCTCACTAGAGGGAGCAAACCAATCACCCGATCACCTCTACTAAAGAGGGATACACAAAGAATAAGGGTGTTTACAACAAGTGGTTTCAAAGACTACATACTCAAACTCTCTTTTCTTTTCTCTTTTCCACAAAACAAGATCCTAAAAGATTAGGATAGAAGATAGCTCAAGTGTGGAAACTAGGTGTTTTTAGAAACAAGCAACAAAGAAAAACTAATTGGGAAGTCTCTTGTAAATGATAGAAAATGAAAGATCAAATCAAAATCCCAAAACCTAGTTTTCTTTGATTTTCCAAAAACCCAAAACAATACAAAGATGAATCTTTTTGGCACAAAACTCTTTTTAAAACTCTTTTAAAACAGTAGAGAAAGTCTAGAAATTTTGTCTCTAAAAACCTTGGCCAAAATCCCAAAGAATTGGGGTTTATATAGGCCCATCAGAAAACTAGCCGTTAGGCTGAGCTGGAAGCCTGACAGGCTGACGGTCGACCGGCCCGGTCGACCGCCAACGGTCAGAAATGTGACCGTTGGGCAACCACGGTCGACCGGCCCGGTCGACCCAAACGAATAGAGAGCACTGCTCTCAGACCCGGTCGACCCGGACGGTCGACCGTCCCAGAGTCTCCAAACGTGCACAGATTTGTGCACGTCGGTCGACCGGCCCGGTCGACCGACTTCAGCCAAGTCGACTAGGTCAGTTGACTTAGTCGACTGATTGAAGCCTGGAACAGAAATCTGGGTCAGAAAAACAGTTTAAAAATATTTTGAAAAATCTTTTAAGTCATCTAAAAATCCATAAAACTTGTTTTAACATTTTGTATTGAAACACAAACAAGTGATAAAAATTTCAAGACATATATCAAACATATCAATTCATTTTTGAGTCTTGCAAATTTTATCAAAAACAAAACTTGTATTTTTATCAAACTTGATTTTTCAATACATGAATAAGATAGTCAAAATAAGTTTGTATAGGAAGTGTAAGCATGTATGCATAACTAGAATACATCTATTATACATATAAATCATGTAAACTTGTTTTGATCAATCTATTCATGAAAACCAAATCCAAAACATGAAAACGTGTGTGTTTGTGCACTTGAGCATATCAACTATACTAAGCTTTACAAATAGATCTAAAACACACTATCTAAACTATGGATACCTAAGTCTTCTTGATGATCTTCATCTTCAAGTTGATTCGATCCACAAACACCGTGATCCATGAGCTAGGCAAGGTATGATCTTGAAGCTTTGGCCCTGGAATCATCATGAAAAGCTTCTAAACACCTTTGTTGAAGCTAATCACCAACTAATATCATGGTTAATGATCTGAAACTTAAAATCACAAGAATATTAGTAAACATAACTACATGAGTTAATCATCATCAAAACTAGGGTGGAAGGCCTTTGGGCCAACATTATCTATGTTAATTTCTTTGGAAAGCTGTTAAAACCCCTGTTTGCTTCTGTTGGCTCATGGTCATCTTCTACTGTCGCATTTTCTATTACCACTTCATCTGGTGCCACCTGCTCCACATTGTATTTTATCTGTAACATTTGATTCTCAATAACAGTGGGTTGCTCACAGCTCTTGAGAGTGTCAGCTTTGCAGTAGTCTGTTACAAGTTCCTTAATCCCTGTCCCAGCTTCTAAGTTTTCAATGTAGTATACAACATTTGATTGTAATCCAGATATTTTATGCTCTCAAGTGCAGCAATATCGCAATATATGACTATCAAATCTCTTTCTGGTAGCTTATAATAAACTATAAAGTCTTCTATAATCCCCAGCAGCTTAAGATGGTATCATATTTTAAGCCAAGATCATTCATCTGTGTCAAAATCTCTGATGACATGGACTTTAGCACCCACATACTTTTTCTTCTTCCTTACTATCTTAAAAATACCATCATAGTGTATTTCAACAAACATCTTAAAACCTATCACATAACATGCATACATATAAATAGCTCTTAATCAAAAGCAACAAAAGATATATCCCACATTGGAACAATAAACTAATCGATACATATAAAGAACTCTTAATCAATATGCATCTTTGCCCCCACCTCAGACAGAATTTTCTAATCAAGATTAATTAATTAACTAATCATAAACTAATTATTAAATTAGCCTGCTAATTATTCATTAAAGTATACTGTCATATTAAAAAAAATCTGCAAAATAGAGAGGATCCCTTTTCCACATGTCCCCACAAAAATCAAAATAAAATAAAAAAATAAGATTCCCAAACTGTGTCCATGTCCTCCCAAGACATTTCAACCATGCACCAATTTCAAATTCAAAAAAAAAGAGTAATCTTAAAAAAAGAAAACACTAAAAACAGTGATGAGGGTCAAAAAAAAATGTCCTACATAACTTTCAACTCATTCTTTTTGAATTGTCTCACTCTAGTTCACTCTCCTTTACTCCTTGCAGAAATAAATAGAATAAATGTTACAAACTCTAAATCTCTCATCTCTCTATGCTAACAAAATAAAAAAAACACACAATGGGTCTTACGAGTTACCGCTTCTCTCTGAAGGTCGACTGTGATTTCCACGACACAAGCCTCAACGATCGCCTCTCACGATCGCCATCGGCAACCAATTCCAACCAATTTTTATCAGACTTCGAATTTGGGGGGAAAACTCAACCGGTTGGGTGGGTGTTTGAGTTGGGGAGGTTTAAATAAAAATAATTGTCTCACATTTGGATTTTCTTCCATGTTGAGTAGTCCAGTATTGGAAGTATAAAACCACCATATGCCACTTTATACTTGTCTGCATGATAAAACTCATGTACATAAGGCTCTACATCCCTCCTCATCTCTTTGATGCAAGTAACAACATGTTTACAATGGATACAAGTCAGGTTCCACTCATTACAGTTGTGTAAAGCTCTGCCATAGTTATATTCTCTCTGAAGTCTCTCCAAAATGTATTTGGTTTTATCTCTATTCCATGATGCAAATGCTTTGACACGACAACCATCTACTTTGCAGACTGTTAGTGTTCTGTCACTTTCATTTTTAGGATTGATGTCATATCCATTCTCACATCCATAATGTCTAATAAATGCTCTAAATTGTGCTGGGTCCTCAAATTCTATCTCAACTTCAAGTTTAGAGTCTTTGAAATGTAAAGTCTCATTGAAAGTGGGATACTTTGAAAAGCTAGTGACCTCTTGCTCATCTTCAGACTTGCCAAGAGTATGGACTGACTGACAATTGGAGTTGTATGACTCAACAATAACTTCTACATTACATTCATCCCCGCCAGCCAACCACTCCTTATTTCTGAGTCTCACACTAGGATTAGTTGTTGCTGCTCCTTGATCCTCTGCATTAGCTGTTGCTGCCCCTTGATCCTTTGCGTTAGCTGCTGATGCCCCTTGATCCTCTGCAGTAGCTGTTATTCCTTGAGTATCACAAGCACTCTTTAATGTAGTAGTCCCATGTGCATCACTCCCATTCATAGTCAAATTCACTTCATATTCATTATTTTCAGAGTCACTATCAAAATCACCAGACATGTAGTTGAAATCACCTCGAGGGGGGTGAATAGGTGATGGCTATACTAAATGACAAATAATGCGAAAGTAAAAATTACTTGCTAGCAACCTAGCAAATACAATTCACAACACAAATAATACTTGCAAATAAGTAAACAATATAAGTGTGCAAGTAAGTAAATGAGAGAGTAGAGTTAAGAGAGAAAGAGTAAGCAATTGCAAACACGATGATATGTTTCGAGGTTCGAGCCACTGCTCTACGTCCCCGCCTTTAACACTATGAAGAATTTTTACTATGACCGATCTCACTAGATTGTCAACCGTTACAAGTTCTTATTAGAACTCAATAGACTCACAAGTCCTCTCTCGCGGTGCCGCAACACCAAGACAGAGCTCACTGGCTTACTGGAGGCTGCAACCTCTACAACTTCTAAATAGAAGGAAATCGGTGATCTTCACTTGATCACAAATAGCTCACAAGCACAATCCTATAACTAAGATGAGGAGGTGAAACTCTTTGGGATTGTGTAGTGAAAATAACTTGTAGAGAAGTAGAGGAATGGCTCAAGCTAAAAATCAAAAATATGAAAATTTGGCTCAAAGAGAAATCTTTTAAAAAAAGCTAAAACTTGTTAAAAACTTGATCTAAACTTTAGAAATCTTATTATTGAGTTTTTCTACAGTCCCACTATTTATAGGGGATGAAAATATGAGCAGAAATCTAAAAGAGTCATTGGGAAAAGACACAGAAAAAGACAAAATAGATTATAGCCATTGAAAAATACAGAAGAAAAGTCTTTTGTCGGTCGACTAGCGGTCGACCGTCAACGGTCTGATTTTCGACTGTTGGGGATAGCGGTCTGAAAACACCTAGAGGGAGGGTGAACAGGTGACCAGCTAATCTAATGATGAATTAATGCGGAATTAAAACTATTTATGCAAATTAAAAACTATTAAGCTAAACACACCAAGTATAACACAAGATTGTAGCCGAATTCTCGGTGAAGGGCTCTGGACTATCTCCTCAAGATTCCTCTAGATAAGAGTTGAGGTGCCGCTGTGACTCTCTTGGTTGAATACAAGTGTGAGCAAACAATCCCAAGCATATAACAATTAGGCACAAGATATATCAAGGATATAAAGATAAAAGCAAGTAAGCGTGTAAGATATAAACACAAGTGAGAGATAGAGAGAGCAATCGCAAACACGGGAGATTTGTTTCGAGGTTCGAGCACCCTTGCTCATTGTCCCTGCCTTCAACATTATGAAGGATTTTCACTAAAAACCGATCCCACTGGATCACTCGGTGCCACAACACCTACAACGAGTTCACACTAGAACTCATTGGACTCACTAGTCCCTCTCTTGCTCCCGCAAGAACTTCACATCGCAAGTACACTAGCTTGCCGAGGCCGCACCTCTACACTAAACTCTCACTAAAACATGAAACAACGCGAACCCACAAGTTCGCCTCATCAAACACAAAGAAGAACACTTGGTGATCTAAACACCTTGATCACCTAAAAGCACTCTCACAACAACTGTCCTATAGGATAGATATTGCAATAGAAAGCTCAAGTGTATGTGAGAAAAACTAGGATTGATTTGATGGTGAAAAACTCAAGAAATCACTTTCGAAAAAACTCTTAATAAACTCTCATTTTGATGGAAGTATGTGGCTCTAAAACAAGTGGAGATAAACACTAAGAAGTGTAGGAAAACCTATCTTAAAAATCTACTTAAAATCTTGTAGAAAATAGTCCAAGGGAGGCCCCTTTTATAGGCTCCAAAAATATGAACGTTGGAGGCCAACTCAGCGACTGGTATGCTATCGGTCGACTGCCCGATAGACCGGCCAACGGTCAGATTTCTGACCGTTATGCCAGTGGTCGACCGGTCGGTCGACCGTAAATTGAGAAATGACCCAGCGGTCGACCGGGCCATTTTCAGAGAGCAGAGTCTCTCTGGCAATCGACTGTGCGGTCGACCGGCCCTTGGCTGTGTACGTTTGTGCACATCAGTCGACCGCCCGGTCGACCTGCAGAAAGCCAGTCCAACATTTTTAGGGATTTAAAACATGGTCTTTTTACCTTCAATAAATTCTCATAAATTCTCATAAAATCTACAAAAATAAGTTCATTGATATACTTTGATATAAAAATATATTTGATTAAAAATCAAAACATATTACAAACATTTTAAACTATTTTTGTAATATAGAAGTTTTGCCTTAAACAAAAAACTGTATTTTCCAAAAACGATTTTTCCAAAACTTTTTCAAATACAAAAATAAGATATTCTAAACACTTTTGAAGCTTAGTGTGTATGGATATGATCCACTACACATATGATATGAAATATCTATATTTTTGACAATAAGCTCTAAAATAAGTTTTGATAAAACGCATGTATATTTCTAAGCTTAAAAACAAACCGGTACTTTTTAAAACGAAAACTCTTTTATGAAAACACATATAAATCTTGTGTGTGAGTGTCTATGTAGTTGAGCAATCCACCAACTAATCTATCATTTATATTTTATCTAAAAATAAAATCTTACTGCAAACAAACTAAGACACAAGTCTTCTCTTGAAAAATCTTCACTTGAGAAACTTCTTCTTCTTCTTGACTTAGTCTAAACTTTTATTCAATGAGCTAGACTCCTCTTGAGTACTTGATGCAATCATGATTCGCGAGCTCTTGAATCAACACGTGCTATCTCCAAAACTTGACTTCGAATCCTTTGTTGAAGCTAAACACCTACTAAGTTCTTGATCAAATATCTGAGACTAAATGAACACAAGATCATTAGTAATATAACTACATGAGTTAATCATCATCAAAACTAGAGTGATTGGCCTTTGGGCCAACAATCTCCCCCTTTTTGATGATGATAAAACTTATGGAGTTATATATGCATGGATTAAAGTTAAGCTTCATAGAAGCTCCCCCTTAACTCATGCATAACAATAACAAATAGATATTCAATGAAGTGCATAAAACTAAACAAATATATATGCATAAACAAGATGAGAGAAACATGCATAAATCAAGGATTCTTCTCCCAGAAAACTCTCCCCCTTTTTGTATAAACTTTCAAAAATCCATCTCCCCTTTTTTTATATAAACATAAAATAGAACATGCATAAACTCAATATATGTATAAACTCAATTCTAAATGCATATATAAACTCAAATCATTCTCCCCTTTTTGTCAATCATCAACAAAGGGGTGAAAAACAATCAACAATAAGGATATATATGCGATATACATTCATGAAGAGGAAGACATTAAGTTAGCTTCCCTATATACGTGCATTACATGAAGAAGGGATGACAAAACCCTAACTCACATAAAGCATAATATACAATGTATAAGTGGAGATGTTAAGCTCCCCCTATACAGGTGTACTACATAAAAAAGAGATGTCAAGCTCTTTAATATAGGATACACTCAACATTAATCTTTATATGGAGGAGATGTTAAGCTCCCCTTGCATATAGACAATACATATCAAAACATTTTTAAAAATCACTTTAAAGACAATTTTTTTGAATTTTTTTTGAACCAAATTTTGAGATACCACTTGTCAGTAAACAAAATTTTAAGATATCACAAGATTTTTGATACCGATTGAAATTGAAAATTTTGATATTGAAACATTTGTAAATTTTGATACCAATGAATATAAGATATTTTATATTTTGATATCAATTGAAATATATTGTAAATTTTGATACCAAATAAAAGGTAAGATATTTTGATACCAATTTTGATACCAATTGAAATAAAAGGTAAAACATTTTTTATGCCAATTGAAATCTATTGATACCAATTAAAATTGAAACCCAATTGAAATTGAAACATATTGATACCAATTGAAGTATATTGTAAATTTTGATAACAATTTAAATACCAATTAAAAATAATGCATAAGCTTATTAAAATACAATTGAGATACCAATTGAAATCAAGATTTAAGTCAAGCTTAGTATAAGCATAATTTGTGCTTTGAACATGTAAAGATTGTAAATCAAGCACAATCAAGTCATATATATGTATGAAGAATGAAAATACTAATTAAAATTGATATTAATTGAAATTTGAAGCATACATATATAAGAAAAGCATATATGAGTATACAAAATAGAATTTCATGAAGATCATGTGTATAACTCATAACTATCCACCCTATTCATGTACATGATAAAAGATATTCAATAAGGCTCACAAGGCATATTCGCCCATCCATCTGCCCTTTAAAAGGGTTGGTAGGGTTTTCAAAAATAAGAGTTTAAAAATTTTTTATAAAATTTGAAAATAGTTGTATTTTGAAAACACTACCAAATGAAGAATTTACTAGTTTAAAGTAATTTTTTTTGGGAAAAACTAGTTAAAATCCTTCAAACATGAAAATAAAACATATATATCTCATGAATCATACTAAATATACAAAAGTTGACACTCGAACTCTATAAAGCTCAAAAATGTGCTCATGAAACAAAATTATGAGTAAATAAAAATAATGTGAGTGTATAAAGGTTATGTGATTAACATAATCATGAAAAATAGTCAATAAGGCTCAATATTTTCAAACATATGAAAATCGTGAAAGTTCATTATTCATTTAAAAACAAACTTCAAGGTATATGTATGATTTATCAAAACTAACAATATACATATCCTAAACATAAAAGAGTCTATGATATAATTTGCATGAAGGCAAGAGACTCAAGGATATACATGTATATTTATTAGTTTTAGACAAGGATAACATATACATGAAGCAAAATATGCATAAGAATAGGAAAAATAAGTTAAAATGCACGAATCATCAAAACTAGGCTATACATGTAAATGTAATGAGTACATATAAGAAATGAAGTATAAACATATAAGAATCAAATATTGCTCACTACTTGTACAAATATAGACACAAGTTTTAATGAAAACTACATCTAAACAAGCATTCACCTCATGAAGTATAAACACAAAACATGAACATGCTAAAAATATTATCTAAATAAAAGCATGTAAATTAAATAGGAGTTTAGAGATAGTTACCAAACCGTATGAACTATTATCTAAGTTTTCAAAACATGGTGGTCCTCCCACCAAACTTCCTTGATAGTGATGCATCAATTGTATGTCCATCTAGCCCATGCATCCACCACTAAGGCACCAACCCTCTCACGACTGTGAGAGCCCACACCTAGATCAAACGCAAGAGGTGAGGATTTTAGTACCCATTTTCTTTTGAGTCTACGGGGGTTAGCATTATTCGGATCCCAAACATTTTTATTAGTAAAATTAATAGAATTTATCTTATCATAACAAATTTTGTTAAATGGCCTTTGCGGCCGCAATGTGTACATTTGTACACTCTAGAATGCACATGAGGATGAGTGTGATCATGATGGGCAAAGTGTGCATAAGTGTGCCGTGGGTGATGTGCATGAACATGTGGAACATGCTTCTTTTGAAACAAGGTTTCCAATCTATTATGATTAAATGCACAATTGCTCAAAATTGAGCTCAAACAATCTATTCTATTTTTAAAATTTTAATCTCATTTTTATCAATGGTTGCATGAAAAGCATGGTGAGAATGAGAATCATCAATCTTGTTCTTTTAGAAACAACTTCCTTTTCCTTTGAAAAAATTTTTCTTTTTAAAGAGTTGTTTTCATTCAAAGCATATTCCTTTTCTTTTTCCACCAAAATTATTTTATTTTTCAAAGAAGTATTTCCTTCACAAAGATTATTCAATTTAAAAGTCAAGGAAATATTATCCTTTTTCAACATATCATTTTCTTTTGAAATGCATTCTAGTTTATTTTGAAAGAATCTTTTTCTTTTAATAAGGAATCAAATTTATTTATCATTTTCTTATTATCCTTTTTAAGCAACTCATATTTTTCAAGAAGTTGACAAAAGATTCAAGCTCATCATAAGACATGTCAATATCTTCTTCAAGCTCGGATTCGGAATTTACCTCAAGGGGTTATCCCTTGGACCATGTAGCATAAGTTGGAAGCATCACTTCTATCATCCGAGTTGGTCCCCGCATAGTTTGCTCTTGTTCGCCATGGGAGACTATAGTGTTCCATACTACAAAAGCCGAATCAAGGTTAGAAATCCTGGATAAATATTCATCATTTAGGGTTACCTTTAAAGCATGGAAGGCTTTTGCATTAGCCTTAAGGTAAGTGCCATTTAAACAATATGAATCTTTAATAGTGGCAAAATAAACAAGAGTACCTAGGGCTTTGAGGTACATTGACATCTTAACTTTTTAAATTTGGATGTTAAGAATATCAAACATGGGAGGTGACATGAAATCCACGTGCGTGTGTAAATATTGTGATTAGCTATAAATGAGGATCTTTAACTCTAAGTTGTTAGACCCAAATCAAGAGCACCAAGCTCTGAAACCAATTAAAATCACCTAGAGAGGGGTGAATAGGTGACTAGCTAATCTAATAATGAATTAATGCGGAATTAAAACTATTTATGCAAACTAAAAACTATTAAGTTAGACACACAAGTATAACACAAGAGTGTAGCCGAATTTTCGGTGAAGGGCTCTGGACTATCTCCTTAAGATTCCTCTAGATAAGAGTTGAGATGCCGCTATGGCTCTCTTGGTTGAATACAAGTATGAGCAAACAATTCCAAGCATATAACAATTAGGCACAAGATATATCAAGCATATAAAGATAAAGGCAATGTAAGCATGCAAGATATAAACACAAGTGAGAGATAGAGAGAGCAAGCGCAAACACGGGAGATTTGTTTCGAGGTTCGAGCACCCTTGCTCTACGTCCCCGCCTTAAACACTATGAAGGATTTTCACTAAAAATCGGTTCCACCAGATCACTTGGTGCCGCAACACCTACAACGAGTTCACACTAGAACTCCTTGGACTCACTAGTCCCTCTCTTGTTCCCGCAAGAACTATACACCGCAAGCACACTAGCTTGCCGAGGCCGTACCTCTACACCGAGCTCTCACTAGAGCTCGAAACAACGCGAACCCGCAAATGCTCCTCCTCAAACACAAAGAAGAACACTTGGTGATATAAACACTTTGATCACCTAAAAGCACTATCACAACAACTCTCCTATAGGATAGATATTGCAATGGAAAGCTCAAGTGTATGTGAGAAAAACTAGGATTGATTTGGTGATGAAAAACTCAAGAAATCACTTTTGAAAAAACTCTTAATAAACTCTTCTTCTGATGGAAGTATTTCACTCTATAACAAGTGGAGATAAACACTAAGTGTAGGAAAAACTATCTTAAAAATTCACTTAAAATTTTGTAGAAAATAGTCCAAGGGAGGCTCCTTTTATAGGCTCTCAAAATATGGCCGTTGGAGCCCAACTCAGCAGACTGGTCTGCTGTCGGTTGACCGCCCGGTCGACCGGCCAACGGTCAGATTTCTGACCGTTGTGCCAGCGGTGGACCGGCCGGTCGACCGTAAACTGGCAAATGACCCAGCAGTCGACCGCCCGGTCGATCGGGCCATTTCCAGAGAGCAGAGGCTCTCTGGCGGTCGACAGTGCGGTCGACCGGCCCTTGGCTGTGCACGTTTGTGTACATCGGTCGACCGCCCGGTCGACCGACTTCTGGCTTGGTCGACCGGCAGAAGGCCAGTCCAACATTTTTAGGGATTTAAAACATGTTACCTTCAATAAAGTCCATAAATTCTCATAAAATCTATAAAAAGAAGTTCATTGATAAACTTTGATATGCAAATATGTTTGATTAAAAATCAAAACATATTACAAACATTTTGAACTATTTTTGTAATATAGAAGTTTTGCCTTAATCAAAAATCAGTATTTTTCAAAAATGATTTTTTCAAAAATTTTCAAATACAAAAACAAGATATTCTAAAAACTTTTGAAGCTTAGTGTGTATGGATATGATCCACTACACATATGATATGAAATATCTATGTTTTTGATAATAAGCTCTAAAATAAGTTTTGATAAAACACATGTATATTTCTAAGCTTAAAAATCAAACCGATATTTTCTAAAAGGAAAACTCTTTTATGAAAACACATATAAATCTTGTGTGTGAGTGTATATGTACTTGAGCAATCCACCAACTAATCTATCATTTACATTTTATCTAAAAATAAAATCTCACTACAAACAAGCCTAGACACAAGTCTTCTCTTGAAAAATCTTCACTGGAGAAACTTCTTCTCCTTCTTGACTTGGTCTAAACTTTGATCCAATGAGTTAGACTCCTCTTAAGTACTTGATGCAACCATGATGCGCGAGCTCTTGAATCAACACGTGCTAGCTTTAAAACTTGACTTCGAATCCTTTGTTGAAGCTAAATACCTACTAAGATCTTGATCAAATATCTGAGACTAAATAAATACAAGATCATTAGTACTATAACTACATGAGTTAATCATCATCAAAACTAGAGTGATGAGCCTTTGGGCCAACACGGTCGACTGGTCGGTCGACTGTTGTTCCTAACTAGAGAGCTAAACCCTCTGTCAGTCGATCGGGGCGATCGACCGGACCCAATTGAGAGCAAAGCTCTTGCAGTCGGTCGACCGCCCGGTCGACTGAAGTACACAAGTGCACTTTGGTGCATGTCCACTGACAACTTGGTTGACCGATAGAGCAATTTTGCTCTGCCTATGGTCGACCGGCCGATCGACTGACAATGGGTCAAAGGCAAGTTATGAAAATCTTTTTGAAACCATTCTTTTTCCGACAAAATAACTTTTGATCTTCAAATATAAAATAGAGTTTTAGGGACTTGTAAAACCAGTGTGTCATCATGGGTCAACAAAAAACTAAGTTGGAACCATATTTTGTAAAAACACTTTTCTAAATCGAAAACCCGATTTTTTGAAACTTGTTTTTTCGAAACTCGATTTTTGAAAACGATAAAGAGAATAGTTATGAACTCTTTTTGAAAACACATAGTAATATGAAATATGTGTGTGCGTGTGTCAATCTCAAGAGCTATCAACCATATCATTTCGGTTTTAATAAATGAATATAAATCCTATTTAAAATACAAAAGGTAAAAATACAAATAAGTCTTCTCTAGTGTACTTGCTTCTTAAGCTCTTTTATGTATTTAGGCTCTGGAATCTACATCTTCTTGACTTCCAAGTTTGTGAGTCTTGTGATGGAGCCGAAATGCAGCAAATAGTTAACTTGAAACTTTGTTAAACAAAATTGTTAAAAATATAACTACATATGTTTTGTTATCTCAAAACTAGGGCTAATGGCCTTTGGACTAACAGTAGTCACATCATTGTCATTGTCTTCATCATTGTTTCCAAAAACAATTTTCTTCCCTCTCCTATCAAATATAACATCTTCAGTATTAGGTAAATCATCAAATTGATCAACATAATCTAAATCTCTTTTCTCACTAGACCTATCTGTGTCAACTTCTTTGGAAAGCTGTTGAAACTCCTTGTTTGCTTCTGTTGGCTCATGATTATCTTCTACTGTCTCACCTTCTATTACCACTTCATCTGGTGCCACCTGCTCCACGTTGTATTTTATCTGTAACATTTAATGCTCAATAATAGTAGGTTGCTCACAGCTCTTGAGAGTGTCAGCTTTGCATAGTCTGTTATAAGTTCCTTGATCCCTGTTCCAGCTTCAAGTGTTTAATGTAGTATACAATATTTTGATTGTAATCAAGATATTTCATGCGCTCAAGTGCAGCAATATCACAGTCTATGACATTCAAATCACTGTCCAAATCTCTTTCTGACAGCTTATAATGGACTATAAAGTCTTCTATAATCCCCAGCTACTTAAGATGGTATCGTATTTCAAACCAAGATCATTCACCTATGTCAAAATCTTTTATTACATGGACTTTATCACCCACATACTTTTTCTTCTTCCTTACTATCTTAAAAATACTATCATAGTGTATTTTAACAAACATCTTGAAACATGTCACATAACATGCATGCATATAAATAGCTATTAATCAAAAGCAACAAAAGACATATACTCAAGCAACAAAAGACATATCCCACGTTGGAAATAATAAACTAACCGATACATATAAAGAACTCTTAATCAATATGCATCTTTGTCCCCACCTCAATTGACAGAATTTTCTAATCAAGATTAATTAATTAACTAATTATAAATTATCCTACTAATTATTCATTAAAGTATACTGTCATATTAAAATTAAAATCTGCAGAATATAAATTAACTAATTTTGGTCGGACTTCGAATTTGTGGGGAAAACTCAACCGGTTGGGTGGATGTTTGAGTTGGGGGGTTTTAGATAAAAATAATTGTCTCACATTTTGATTTCTTTATGTGAAGGAGGGGCAATAGTGTAACTTTACTCACGCTTTTAATGACGTTTTGAGTTAAAATGAGAAACAGATATTTCAAGAGGGTATAGTGAGATTTCACAAGATGAGGGTGGCTGCCCACACTCTTGGATTTCTTGAAATTATCTGCTGCTTCTGCAGTTGTGCTCTGGTATGGTTTGCTCACTCATTTCTATCTTTGTTGGGATTTTTCCCTTAAGATATGCATTACATTTTGCTAAAGAGAGATTGTTGCCAGTTGGCTAGGAATAGCTCACCATCAATTTGTTTGTAACCTATTAGTATGATTCTTTTTTCACTTTGCATATCTTTCTTCTTGCTTTTGATTTGTATCTCTATTGCAAACAGAGACATCTGTTAGTACCTCTATATAGAAGTTGAATAGACTTGCAAAATACCTCAGCAACACTCTTAATGTGTTAGTTGTCTGCATAGTTATTGATTTGAGACTAGCTGAGCTGCGTGCTTGTTCCGTTGTTTTACATGATGTAGTACTCAAAAACACATAACTTCATGTTACTGTCAAACCTTTTTTCTCCCTAAAAAGACATCAACCTACCTCAATTCAATTGACATGCGGCACTTTCTTCAACCTTGTGCAAAGCAGAGCTGGTCGAATGGCTGGAGAAAGGGTGTTCATCTTTTCTTGCTGATATTAATATTTTTGTGGTCCGAGAGCTCAGAATCCACAAAAGATAGCGAACTTGAGGATTTTATCAATCCATCTTGGTCCACCAACCACTAAATATGTTCGTTTGAAGTGCAAGTTTGAAAGACCTTGTTCCATCAATTTTTTTGGATTATTAAAAATGAAACATGGCCAATCTAGAAGAGCTTTTCACTTGAAACTGTTTACTTGGCTTGCATCTTGTCATAAATAAAAAGTCAGGCTAAATCTACGTTCGAGTTTCAAACTTAAGCTGAAAGTTTTGATATATCACATAAGAAGCATCTTTATGGGGGATCCATAATGTTTGGTTACGCTTTCAAAGAACCACCTAGGTGGTAGATGTATGGGGGATCCCCGGAACCACCATAAAATCTTTATGTTTTTCTCTCTCGCATTTTAATTTTCTATTATAACTGTTGCAATATTTGTTTACATCTTCATTATTTGTGATTAAATGATAATTATACTTCTGAATCATTGTGACACCTGCTTTTAAAAACACCTAGAGGGGGGGGGGGGGTGAATAGGTGTAATTGCTAATCTAACAATCTTTTTAAAACTAAGATGGATGAATGATGTAACGATCTCTCAAAACAAGACTAAGAGTCGAATACCCCGTGAGAGGTTCTGAACTCCTTCCTCCTGATTCCCCTTGAATGGGTTAGAGGTGCGCAATGCAACCTTATTGTATGAGAATTGATCGAACAAAGGATGAATAAAATGCAATGATGAAATGCACACAAGATATATCACAAGTAACACAAACTAGAGGCAATAACACAAAAACTAGATCTCAAGCAAGTAATTGAAAGTAATAGAGTGCAAGAGAAATTTAAAGCAAAATGGACACAAGGCAATCGCAAACACAAGATATTTGTTTCGAGGTTCGAGCCACCGCTCTACTCCCCGCCTTCACCTCCGTGAAGGGTTTCCACTATCCACCGTGGACGCTTACAACGGTCTACCGAAGACCCGAGCATCGAGCTCCACCAATTACAATAACCTCTACCGAAGAGGTATCTCCACAAGAACAAGAAGAGCACAAGTAACCAAAGTGATCACTACAAGATCACTAAACTTCTTTACAATATCTCACTCTTTTACAACTTCCTATAAAATAAGTAAGGGATTTTTGGCTCTATGAAGTGTAGTGAGAAAAACTCAGTTGTAGAATGATCTTTTCTAACAAACACAACTGAAAAAACAAGCTCAAGAAAGAGTTAAAAATGGAGAGCTTAAAACACTTTTCTTTTCTTTTGAAAACTATGAAAACTTGAGGATTTTTCTTGGTATTTTGCAAGAGGCTATACTCCTCTATTTATAGGGAGAAGAAAGGGTTAAAAACAATTTATTTTAATCTTATTTGACCTGAAAAAGTTCTCCAAAACCTCAGAAAAAGTCTGCAAAAACAGATTTCAGAATTGCACAAAAGAGGAAAGAGCCGTTGGGCTTTGGCAGGCTTGGCGGTCGACCGGGCCGGTCGACCGTCAGCCTAGCTGGCAGTAGCCGTTGGGCTCGGGTCGACCGGTCGGGTCGCCCGTCCTCTAAGAAAAAACACAGTTTTCTTCGGGCGGTCGACCGGGCGGTCGACCCAGAAAACCCGAGAGCAAACTGCTATCAGTCGGTCGACCGAGCGGTTGGCCGACAGACGTGCACAAACGTGCACGTCCTGATACGGGCGCCGGTCGACCGTGCCAGTCGGCCGGTCAAGCCTGAAATAGAAAAACAACAGAATTCTGAACTTGGGAAATTTTTGTAAAAATGTTTTGAAGTAAAGAAAACTAAGTAATATGCTGGAAAGAGTATACATACATGATCTAAACATGATATTTATATTTGTAAAAATTAGGGTCATGTATATATATATATATATATATATATATATATATATATATATATATATATATATATATATATATATATATATATATATACACACACTAAGGCATGAAACAAAAGTTTTGACCATGAAAACTTAAATACAAAAACTTGTGTGTATATCCTAGAGCCAATTTCCAAAACTCAAACTTTAACAATCTATTTCTTACATTGGTTCTAAGTACTACAAGTGCTTCAAGAGGGCTTTTCACCATATGATCTTCAAAACTTGATTCTTGAGCCCAATTTGAGTTGACTTGAGTCCAAAATACTTTCCTTTAGGGAAGAACCCTTCTAGTTTGGTTAGAACCCTGAAACACACTTAAACAACAAACATTATTAGTACAAATAACTAATATGTTTTGTAATCATCAAAACACACTAAACATGGGTGATTGTAACCTTGGGCCAACAGCTTTCACTACAACAAAAAAGGCATATCACGTCGGTTCTAAACAAATGTGAAAAAAAATGGTAACCAGCGTCTATCCAGGTGACATTAAAAGTCTGCAACTTTCAACGTCAGTTTTCACCGTACATTTAAAGTAAATATTTAACATCGGTTATTAGAATAACTGATGTTATAAATAATTTTTTTTAATTGTGTTGTAAGACACCAACTTTCCACGTCTGTTCAGTAAAGAACCGACGTGGAATGTATGTTTTCGACGTCTGTTCTCTGCAGAACTGACGTGAAAATGCGATGTGGATAGTATTTTTCACGTGGTTTTGTAAAGAATCGACGTGGAAAGTCTTTACAGCTTCGGTTTACAACTGATGTCATATATTTAATAATTTTTTAATTTTTTTTAACATTTTCACACACAGTACAGATCTTAGTACATATTCCAGCTAATCCAGACACATATATAATGCAGCCATACACAGTACAATATATCAAACAGAATGTCAAACACATATATATCAACACATATAGAATACAGTCAATTCAGATACATATAGAATCCAGCCAATATAGGCACAAATAGAAGCCAATCAAGACATATACACGCATATAGAATCATAAACTGATCGAAATAGAATCATATACAATATGCAATACAAACACATTCAGAATATATATCAACACATATGGAACAGAATACATGCATAAAACTGCACCTTGAAGCGTGAACAAAACACACACACACACACAACACATATCCAATACAATACAAACACATAAGCATGAATAGAACTATAACCAGGAGCAAGAACTCGATCTGTCAAATAAACCAGAGGAAGAGCTTTCTCTTAGTATCACTTATATTTTTTATCATCATTTAACTTTTCACCTGCATAATGAGACATACTCAAGGTTAGAAACATAAATTGGATTTGTGTGGTGGTGCGTGTGTCATGCTTGATTTGTTTGTGTGTGTGGTGGCGGTGGTGATGGTGTGTGTATGTGTGCGTTATACTTGATATGTGTGTGTCATGCTTGATATGTGTGCATTTGCGCGCGTCATGCTTGATGTGTGTGTGGTAGTGATGGTGGTTGGTGTGTGTGCGCCGCGCGCGCCATACTTGATATGTGTGTGTGCGCGCGCTTGGTAGAAATTTATAAGTCGACTTATAAAATTTATAAGTCGACTAATGACATAAACAGAGAGTGGGTTTGGCTGAAATTTAACAGAGTAGTCGACTATATGAAAGTATAAGTCGACTAATCATCATTATAGACTTTTCCTAATATAAGTCGACTAATCATGCACCAAACATTCATATTCAAATTTCAAATACATGTGTGCATATACATGCACCAGACATACATCAAAAAAAACATGTACCAAACATGCACAAAAAACAAACGTGCATCAAACATCACCAAATGAAAACATGCATAATCCAAAAATAAAAAAAGCAAATTTTAACACAATATATGCCATCTTTAGTGAAAGCAAACAACGCGTCGATTCTCGGTGCTCTCAGTCGATCTACCCTTTAATGAGAATGAGAAAAATTTAATACAATACATGACACACACGCATTAAATATAAGATTCACCCAAAAATTACTTACCATCAATACACTTTATCACATAAATCGCACACTCTTCCTAAACTTCCTTCAAGTTGTAACACTAACAAAAAACATAAATTTGATTTAGTTCAGATGATTATACCTTTCTTAGAATAGGATTAATTTGTAATGTAATGATTTGACGCATAAACCTCATAATATAATTTCCACACATAATAGTGTAAGATCACCTAGAGGGGGGGTGAATAGGTGATGGCTAATCTAATGGTCACTTATGAACAAATAATGCGGAATTAAAACTAAGTTGACCAAATTAAACTTCTTTTAATTGAACACTTATGTATAACACAAGAGTGTTGCCGAATTCCCCTTGCGAGGCTCTGGACAAACTCCTCTAGATTCCCCTTGAATGGGTTGAGGTGCCGCGTTGGCTCTCTTGGTTGAATACTAGTGTTATCAAGCAATCCCACGCAAGTATATAACAATTAAGCACAAGGGAATATCAAGCATGTAATAGTAAAGACAATGTAAGTAATGCAAGATATAACAAGAGACAAAGAGAGAGAGAGAGAGAATAGCAATCGCAAACACAAGGGTATGTTTCGAGGTTCGAGCACACTTGCTCTACATCCCCGCCTTCGACACACGAAGGATTTCCACTATGCAAGATCCCACTGGATCTCTCCTCGGTGCCGCAACACCTACAAGCCCTCGGACTCTCTAGTCCCTTACACAACACAAGCCCACCGGCTCGTCAAGGCCGCACCTCAAGCTACAAGTCCTCACTAGGACCCAACAACACCAAGTCCTCACTAGGACCCTCAATCAAACCGCGAACACAACCGTCCGCCTTCTCAAAGAACAAGAAATGATCTCTTGGTGATCTAAACACTTGATCACCAATTACAAACTCTCACTACAACTCTCCTATAGGATAGATATAACAATGGATGCTCAAGTGTAGTGTGAGAAAATCTAGGATTAGAAAGTGGAGGAAAACTCAAAGAATCACAATTTACACTCTCTTGATAAAAATCCCTTTTGATAGGAAATATTAGCTCACTATTTTGTGGAGAAAACTCTGCTAAAAGAATGGAAATAACTGGACAAAAGCTCTCCTAAAATCTTGGCTTCAAACAATGACAAAACCCCCTTTTATAGAGACCAGAAAAATCTGACCGTTGGGCTCTGTCAGAGCTTCCGGTCGACCGGTCCGGTCGACCGGCAACGGTCTAAAATCCGACCGTTGCAGCCTCCGGTCGACCGGCTCGGTCGACCGAGCACTTGGAGCAGAGAATTCCTTCTCTGTCGGTCGACCGGTGCGGTCGACCGAAGTTTCCCGAGAGCAAACTCTCTGGAGCGGTCGACCGGCCCGGTCGGCCGATCCTCCAGTGCACACTGGCGTGCACGTCTGTGCATGTCCGGTCGACCGACCCGGTCGACCGGCCACTGTCAGTTCTGAAAAATCAGAACTGCCAGAACCAGAAAAATGGGATTAAAGATTGGTCTTTTAACTTAATAAAAATCCCAGAAATTCACAGTAAATCTAGAAAAATAGTTTCAATCAAAATAAAAACTGTTTTTCTAAAAATATGTTTTTCTAAAACTTGTTTTTCCATAACTTCACAAAATACAAAAACAAGATATTTTGAACTTATAAAGCAAAGTGTGTATGGATATGATCCACCACACAATCAAGATGAAATATCTAGTTTTTGACATAAAGCACTAAACTTGTTTTGGTTAAAGGATATGTATATAAGAAATTACCAAAACCCAAAGTAGATATTTTGTCATAAGGAAAATCTCATCAAATACAAAAACAAGATATACTTTTAAAGGCATAGTGTGTATGGATATGATCCACTACACAAATAAGATGAATATCTAGTTTTTGACATAAGGCTCTAAACTTGGTTTTGAAAGATATGTATATAGGTAACATCAAAAACCAAGACATGTATTTTGTCCAATGAAAAATCTTTTTACCAAAAAGAAAGAGTCTTTTCTAACTAAAAATTCTTTTATGAAAAGACAATTAAATCTCAAGAGTGTGTGTGTGATATGACTTGAGCAATCCACCAACTATTCTATCCTTTACATTTTTACTAAAAACAAAAAACTAAATCTTATACCTAGACACAAGTCTTCATCTTCTTGAAGTCTTCCCTTGAAGTCTTCTCATCTTCTTGACTTGGTCCAAATGCAATCCACCGAGCTCATCTCTAGATGTGTTCTTGATGCATAGGCTCGTGAATCAACCGGTGCTAGCTTCCAACTTGACATTTTATCCTTTGTTGAAGCTCCACACCTACTAAGATCTTGATAAGGAATCTGTCACTAATTAAACACAAGATCATTAGTAAACATAACTTCATGAGTTGATCATCATCAAAACTAGGGTGATAGGCCTTTGGGCCAACAATCTCCCCCTTTTTGATGATGACAAAACTCATGAAGTTATATATGCATGGATTAAAGTAAAGCTTCAAAGAAGCTCCCCCTTAACTGATGCATATCAAATAAATGATAAAGATATGACAATGAAGCACATGACATGTATGCAAATGAATGGAGATAACACAAAAAACAAATCTTTTTCTCCTATTATTTGCAAACCAAAATATATATGCATAAATACAAATCTTATACAACCATAAGTAAGGAAGACAAATACTTCTCCTCCTTAAGGAAATCATGCATATAACTCAAATACTTCTCCCCCTTTTTGTCAATCATCAACAAAGGGTTCAAAGTAAAATCAAATCAAATAAATTTTTCTCCCCCTTTTTGTCAAAAACAAAAAGATCAAGAAGGGGTAATACAAGTCAATCAATAAAGATTTATATGCGATATACATCCATGAAGAGGAAGACGCTAAGTTAACTTCCCTACACATATGCATTACATGAAGAAGGGATGACAAGCCCCAATTCACATAACACATATTATGTAATGCATAAGAGGAGATGTGAAGCTCCCCCTACACACGTATATCATATAAAGAAGAGTTATCAAGCTCCTCAATTTATAATATACTCAACATGAATCCATATGTAAGAGAGATGTTAAACTTTCCTTGCATATAGGAAATACAAAACAAAACATTTTTATTTTTCTTTATCAAAACAAAATTTTGAACTTTTCCCAATAAAACAAATTTTGAACCAATCATAATTTGTAATTTTGATACCAATAGAAAATAGCACTTGAAGATGTGTGATATCAAGTTATCATTGCAAAATCTTTTATTGTTTCAAACATATTGATATCAATTGTAATTATATAGCAAATTTGAAGTTGAAGCATATTGATACCAAATGAAAGATCTAAAATAAAATCCTTTTATTTTTCATAAGCTTATGCATAGTTAATATAAAGTGTTAACTTAACTTAGCATAAACTTTTTGTGCTTTAAGAATGTAAATCAATTTGTAAAGCAAGCACATGGAAATCATATATATGTATGTGAATAGATAAGACCAATTTGAAAATTAGGGCATACATATATAGGAACAAAAAATGTGAGTGATATACCAATTATAAAATTAACACTGTAAATCATGTATATACTCATAACCAAAAATTGGTAGGTTTCAAAGATAGTTATGTTTAAGCACTACCAAATTTGAAGAATAAATAACTAGTTATAAATAATTTTTGAAAAAACTAGTTAAAGATCCTTCAAAAATACAAAGTCAAATGTTTTCCATGAATAATACTAAATACATAAAAGTTCAAGCACTCATAGTCCATAAAGCTCAAAAATTATCTTTTATCATAAAAGATGAGTGTTCAAAGGTTATGTAAATGGTATTTTCATGAAAATAGAAAGTGAAGCATGAATCTCATGAAAATCATATTTTTCATTTTAAAACAAATCATATATTTTTCATAAAGTATTTTGTATTTAGCAATGCTTTATGAAAATAGTCATTCAAGCTCAAAAAGATCATAAATCACATTTTGTTGTACAAATGAAAAATCAATTTTTAATATTATTTATTTAAATACTAATCTTCATGGTATATGTATGATTTATCCAATTCTAACAATATGCATACATATCCCAAATATGAAAAGAGTCCAATATATATTGCATGAAGGCAAATGACTCAAAGGGTATACATGTATATTTATTAGATTTGAATTAAACACACATATACATGAAGTAAAATCAAAGATAGGCATAACAAGTAAATGACCGAATCATCAAAACTAGCCTATACACATGCATATAGTAGATACAAATGAGCATGAAGTTCAAATATATATGAGTCAATTGTAGTTCACTATTCATATATGTATAAATGCAAGTTTTGACATATTCTACATTTAAGCATGTAAATGCCACATGAAGCACATAAAATCTTAAAACATGAACATGCTATGAATGATATTATGAAAATAAAAGCATGTACATAAATAAAATAGGAGTTTAGAAATTGTTACCAACTCCAAGGCTCCTAGCATGGTGGTTGACCCACCAAAATTCCTTGATAGCAATGCATCCAAAAGTTTGTCCATCATGTCCATTGCATTGGCTACCAAGGCACCAATCCTCTCACGTTTTGTGAGAGCCCTCACCTACATCAAAATCAAAAGGTGGGGGTTTTGGTACCCTTACTTTCTTGGGTCCTTTGGGGTTAGCTTTATTGTAAGGATCCCAAAATCTTTTATACTTAGCAAAATATAAATGAGGTTTCTTATCAAAACAAAATTTTGCTAAATGGCCTTTGCGGCCACAATGTGTACATACGTACACCTTAGTATGCTTATGTGTAGGAGTGTGATCATGTTGTGCAACATAAGCATGGTCATGATGTGAATGTGCATGAGTATGAGGAACTTGTTTCTTTTGAAACAAGGATTCCAATCTAGTATGATTGAATGCACATGAGCTCAAATTAGAGCTCAAATTATCAATTTTATTTTTCAAATTTTTAATCTCATTTTGATCAATGTGTGCATGAGAAGCATGATGAGATATATGAACAATTTTCTTTTTCTTTTTACAAACATTTTCCTTTTCTTTTTCACAAATTTTTCTTTTTAAAGATTTATTTTCATGAAAAACAACTTCTTTTTGTTTTTCCACCAAATCAATCTTATTTTTCAAATCTTTATTTTCTTTTTCTAAGCATGCCATTTTATTTTCTAATGAATCTTTATAATTAAGCATGGCATCAAAATTCTTTTTCAAATTCTTGTTATCTTTTTCTAAACATGCAATGTTACTTCTAAATGAATCTTGTTCCTTATGCATGCATGCAATGTCCTTTTTCAAATTTTATTTTCTTTCTTAATTATGTCATGTCTCTCAAGCAATAATTGACAAAATGTAGAGAGCTCATCATATGACATACTATCATCATCGGATTCGGAGTTTACCACAAGGGGGTTATCCCCTTGGACCATATAGCATACGTTGGAGATGTCGCTCCCAACGTCCGAATCGCTCCCCGCATAGTATAAGTCCTTTTCGCCAAGGGAGGTGATGATGTTCCAAGCTACAAAAGCCGATTCAACATTAGAAACCCTAGATAAATAATCATCATTTAGGGTTGACTTTAAAGCATGAAGGGCTTTTGCATTAGCCTCAAGATTCTTACCATTTAAACAATATGCATTATTAGTTGTGGCAAGATAGACATTAAATCCTAGGGCTTTGAGGAACAAGGACATCTTAACCTTCCAAATTTGGATGTTAAGGATGTCAAAGGTGGGTGGTGACAAAAAGTCCATGGTGTGTGTACAAAGTATGGTGATTAGCCTAAAATGAGGATCTTTAACTCTTAGGTTGTTAGACCTAATATCAAGAGCACTTGGCTCTGATACCAATTGTAAGATCACCTAGAGGGGGGGTGAATAGGTGATGGCTAATCTAATGGTCACTTATGAACAAATAATGCGGAATTAAAACTAAGTTGACCAAATTAAACTTCTTTTAATTGAACACTTATGTATAACACAAGAGTATTGCCGAATTCCCCTTGTGAGGCTCTGGACAAACTCCTCTAGATTCCCCTTGAATGGGTTGAGGTGCCGCGTTGGCTCTCTTGGTTGAATACTAGTGTTATCAAGCAATCCCACGCAAGTATATAACAATTAAGCACAAGGGAATATCAAGCATGTAATAGTAAAGACAATGTAAGTAATGCAAGATATGACAAGAGACAAAGAGAGAGAGAGAATAGCAATCGCAAACACAAGGGTATGTTTCGAGGTTCGAGCACACTTGCTCTACATCCCCGCCTTCGACACACGAAGGATTTCCACTATGCAAGATCCCACGGATCTCTCCTCGGTGCCGCAACACCTACAAGCCCTCGGACTCTCTAGTCCCTTACACAACACAAGCCCACCGGCTCGTCAAGGCCGCACCTCAAGCTACAAGTCCTCACTAGGACCCAACAACACCAAGTCCTCACTAGGACCCTCAATCAAACCGCGAACACAACCGTCCGCCTTCTCAAAGAACAAGAAATGATCTCTTGGTGATCTAAACACTTGATCACCAATTACAAACTCTCACTACAACTCTACTATAGGATAGATATAACAATGGATGCTCAAGTGTAGTGTGAGAAAATCTAGGATTAGAAAGGTGGAGGAAAACTCAAAGAATCACAATTTACACTCTCTTGATAAAAATCCCTTTTGATAGGAAATATTAGCTCACTATTTTGTGGAGAAAACTCTGCTAAAAGAATGAAAATAACTGGACAAAAGCTCTCCTAAAATCTTGGCTTCAAACAATGACAAAACCTCCTTTTATAGAGGCCAGAAAAATCTGACCGTTGGGCTCTGTCAGAGCTTCCGGTCGACCGGTCCGGTCGACCGGCAACGGTCTAAAATCCGACCGTTGCAGCCTCCGGTCGACCGGCTCGGTCGACCGAGCACTTGGAGCAGAGAATTCCTTCTCTGTCGGTCGACCGGTGCGGTCGACCGAAGTTTCCCGAGAGCAAGCTCTCTGGAGCGGTCGACCGGCCCGGTCGGCCGATCCTCCAGTGCACACTGGCGTGCACGTCTGTGCATGTCCGGTCGACCGACCCGGTCGACCGGCCACTGTCAGTTCTGAAAAATCAGAACTGCCAGAACCAGAAAAATGGGATTAAAGATTGGTCTTTTAACTTAATAAAAATCCCAGAAATTCACAGTAAATCTAGAAAAATAGTTTCAATCAAAATAAAAACTGTTTTTCTAAAAATATTTTTCTAAAACTTGTTTTTCCATAACTTCACAAAATACAAAAACAAGATATTTTGAACTTATAAAGCAAAGTGTGTATGGATATGATCCACCACACAATCAAGATGAAATATCTAGCTTTTGACATAAAGCACTAAACTTGTTTTGGTTAAAGGATATGTATATAAGAAATTACCAAAACTCAAAGTAGATATTTTGTCATAAGGAAAATCTCATCAAATACAAAAACAAGATATACTTTTAAAGGCATAGTGTGTATGGATATGATCCACTACACAAATAAGATGAATATCTAGTTTTTGACATAAGGCTCTAAACTTGGTTTTGAAAGATATGTATATAGGTAACATCAAAAACCAAGACATGTATTTTGTCCAATGAAAAATCTTTTTACCAAAAAGAAAGAGTCTTTTCTAACTAAAAATTCTTTTATGAAAAGACAATTAAATCTCAAGAGTGTGTGTGTGATATGACTTGAGCAATCCACCAACTATTCTATCCTTTACATTTTACTAAAAACAAAAACTAAATCTTATACCTAGACACAAGTCTTCATCTTCTTGAAGTCTTCCCTTAAAGTCTTCTCATCTTCTTGACTTGGTCCAAATGCAATCCACCGAGCTCATCTCTAGATGTGTTCTTGATGCATAGGCTCATGAATCAAACGGTGCTAGCTTCCAACTTGACATTTTATCCTTTGTTGAAGCTCCACACCTACTAAGATCTTGATAAGGAATCTGTCACTAATTAAACACAAGATCATTAGTAAACATAACTTCATGAGTTGATCATCATCAAAACTAGGGTGATAGGCCTTTGGGCCAACAAATAGAATCTGATTGACGTGGACATTACAAGAATTGAAATATATGTGTAAGCAAAAGTTAAAACTTAAAGTTTTTTTCGTCGATTTCTGAAAGAATTACCTGAATTTTCTTCCATAAAACATGTCTACCCGTCATGGATTCAACATGATGATCAATCTTTTCATAAATTTCAGAAACTTAAAGTTTTTGGTGCTAAAAATATGCATTGAAAGAGCCACAAAGGTCACCCCACTATCTTGTACAGTACAATAATTATCGTATGCTTTTGTGTAAAAATAATAACCATTTGTAAGATACCAATAATAAGATATGACGTCCGCGAGGCTCAGTGCTAGCCATCTCAAATTTTAGAAATATAATTTGATTCAATTATCAACTAATGAGCAACTCAATTTCGATACCACTTAATAAATGATTTATTGTGTTCATCTATTACCTATTTCTCCCTCCTTGATTTAGTTGGATTGGTGCATCTTACATAGTCCATATGATCATTTATGTAAGATATACTTTATTAGTGTTAATCAAAACATATCTATGTGCTTGACACAATTAGTCTTTACTAACTGTTGGCCCAAAGGTCCATCACTCTAGTTTTGATGATGATCAACTTATGTAGTTATAGTACAAATGATTTTGTGCTCATTTAGTTTCAGATATTCTACCAAGATTTTAATCGATGTATAACTTCAACAAAAGATTCGAAGTCAAGTTTTGAAGTTAGCACGTGTTGATTCAACAGCTCGCGCTTCAAGATCGCATCAAGTACTAAAGAGGAGTCTAACTCTTTGGATCGAGTTTGGACTAAGTCAAGATGGAGAATAAGATTTTCAAAGATAAGAATTTCAAGACTTGTGTTATATTTGTAAGTGTTAATATTTTTATTTAGGATAAAATATAAAGGATAGATTAGTTGTGGATTGCTCAAGCTCATACACACACACACATACACAAAATTTTGGTTTTCAGAAAATACAATTTTGGTTTCATGATTAAATTTTTATATCTCAAAAACTAGTTCACACATTTATAATATGTGTTGATTTTTCATCACACATATTTGTACTTTATAGTATTTCAATACTTATTTTTGTGATATTCATGGATATTTTATGATATTTAAAAAGATCTTTAAAAACCCTGAAAAATGTGTTTTTGGGCTGTTTGCGGTCGACCGAAGGCTCAGCCGGTCGACCGAGCGGTCGACCGACGTGCACAAAATGTGCATAAGCCCATGTGACTTGAGGCCAGTCAATCGACTGATCGACTATAGTTGAGTTCAGCTAGCCGACCGGTCGACCGACTGAATTTGCAGAGCTCTTGGGTTTTCTCGGTCGACGAGGTGGCCGACTATTCTGCTAATTTGTTCTAACACCCTTTCAGTAATTTGGCCATAATTTTTTATTCTTATATTCAATTAATATAATTTAAATTTGAATTTCAAAGATAACTTTGATGGCTACAATTTTTGTTCAATAGTCATTTTCTGATTCAAATGCTAAAGATGTGAAATATTGGGTTGAAGTCTGTTCTTATTTTTCAAATAGATTACAGTTTTTGATTTGATACTTTTAGTATTTTATTGATAACTTTCTACTCCAAAATGAGAATGATTTGATTTAAGTTTCATTAGAAAGTCGACAAAAAGTTCTACAAATTCTTATTATATACTTATTTCCAAATTATAAGGTGTTGGGCCTCGAAACTGTGCTCAAATTTGATTTATTGCATAGTTTGGGTCTGTGGTCGGTCGACCACCTAGTCGACCGCCAGACTCCAACAATCAGAAATTTAACCGTTAGTCGGTAGACCGGGCATCGACCAACAAGCTATTTCTGACAGTTTTTGAATCTAACGGCTAGTTTTTCTTGGCCTATAAATATAGGGTTTTTGGGTGAGTTTCAAGCAAGTTTTTTAAGAGCTTATTTTTTTATCTTCAATAGAGTTTTCATAACAGGTTTTTAGAGATTCATTGTTATATCAAAAAAGAGTTTATCAAGAGTAATTCTTTGAGTTTTCAAAAGCTTTTTCTTGAGTTTTTTCACCACTCAATCTACCTAGTTTTCTCACACAAGTTTGAGCTTTTCATTGCAATATTCATCTTATCGGATCCTTATTTGTGAGAGTATTTGTTGGTAACCAAGAGAAGTGATCACTAAGTATTCCACATTTGTATTTAGAGAAGCTGTAGAGGCTGCAGCCTTGGCGAGCTTGCGAGTTCGCGTGTGTTACTCTTGCGGGAATAAGTAAGGGACTTGCGGGTCCAAGAGTTCTTGAGGGAGCTCGTTGTAGGGGTTGCGACGCCGAGTGATCTTACAGGATCATTTATAGTAAAAATTCTTCATAGTGTTGAAGGCGGGGACGTAGAGCAAGTGTGCTCGAATCTGGAAACAATTCTTCCATGTTTATATTTGGTTATCTCTCTCTCACTTGTGTTTTATAACTCATGCTTATATTGTTCATCTCTTTATATGCTTAATATATTTGTGCTTATTTGAATATATGCTTGGATTTGTTTGTTCACACTTGTATTCAACCAAGAGAGTCATAGTAGCACCTCAACTCGTAATCTAGAGGAATCTTAAGGAGATAGTGCGGAACCCTTCACTGAAAATTCGGCTGCATTTTTTGGTTATACGTTGTGTGTTAGCCTAATAGTTTTTAGGTTGCATATTTAGTTTTTAATTCCATATTAGTTTTGCATTAGATTAGCTAGTCACCTATTCACTCCCCCTCTAGGTGACTTAAAATTAGTATTAGAGTTTGGTGCTCTTGATTTGGGTCTAACAATCATGAGTTAGAGTTCCTTATTTAGCTAATCACAATATTTGTTTACACACACATATGGATTTCATGACACCTCCCATATTTGACATTCTTAACATCCAAACTTATAAAGTTAAGATGTTCATGTACCTAAAAGCCCTAGGTATTCATGTTTATTTTACCACAATTAAAGATTCATATTTTGTATATGGCAAAAATCTTGAGGCTAATGCAAAAGCCCTTCATGCTTTATAGATATCTTAGTCACTAACCTTGATTCGACATTTGTAGTATGGAATACTCTTGTCTCACTTGGTGAACAAAAACAATACTTCATGAGAGTGACTCGGATGATGAAGTGCCACTTTCAATATGTGCTACATAGTCCAGGGGATTACCCCCTTGAGGTAAATTTCGAATTCGAGATTGATGAAGATGTTGACATGCCATATGATGAACTTGCTATGTTTTGTCAACAACTTCTTAAAAAATATGAATTGTTAAAAATGAAAAGCAAAAGTTTGAAAAATGAAAATGATTTGGCTTTAAAATAAAAAGATCCTTTTAAAAATAAATTTGAAATTATTTCAAAAGAAAATGAAGTTTTGAAAAATCAAGTTATTTTGATTGAAAAAGAAAAGTTGATTGTTTTAAATGAAAATGAGTTTTTGAAAAAGAAAATTGTTTTAAATGAAAAAAATTCTAAAAAGAAAATAAATTTTGTTTCTCATATTTTTTCTTCCAAAATTTATAATGATATTTGCATTGTGAAGAAGAAAATTGATTGTTTGGGCTCCACTTTGAGTCAATGTGCACTTAATCATAACAAATTGGAATCTATATTTTGTAAGAAATATGTTTCACATGTTCATGTACATAATCCACGGCATACACCTCATGTACACCATGATTACAACCATTATCATATATATGCTAGAGTGTACACTTGTACACATTGTGGCCGCAAAGGCCATCTTGCAAGATTTTATTTGGATAGAATAAATTTTGCAAATAAAAATGTTTGAGTTCCTTATGATACTAACTCCCATAGACCCAAAAAGATATGGGTACCAAAATCCCCACCACTTGTGTTTGATGTAGGTATGGGCTCTCACAAAATGTGAGAGGATTGGTGCCTTGGTGGTGGATGCATTGGAACTTGAAGGACACATCCAATTGATGCATCACTATTAAAGAAGCATGGTGGGAGGACCACCTTGATTTTGGAGAAATGAATTGGCTACAATCGATTTTGGTAACCATTCTTCCTCCTCTTTTTTAAAAAAAATGCTTAAATATTTATATGCTAGTGTAGTAACCTAGACTCTATCATGTATTATTTGTGCTTATAGATGAGTTGATTGGTTGCCTTGCTATGCTTGTATTTTTTTTTGAAAAACTTTTCAATGGATTTAAATGCCTATTTCTTTGAATTGATTTATATTTTGTATGCTTTATTTAAAGCATATATTGATTTAAATGCCTATATCATGTTCATATACAAATTCTATCAAAACTTGTATTATACATGTACAACTTTTAAGATACATACTTTACATGTCTTATTTCTTTTATTTACTCGATTATTTATTTGATTGTGCATTGTATGTCCTAGTTTTGATGATTTATGCATGTTTATATGATATATCATATTTTTTGAAATAGAATTTGATTTGAGTTTTTGTTTTCAGCTTTATTATTTATTTTCATGAATATATCATTTATATGATTCTTGTACACTCTCATTTTTTTTACTTACTCATGATTTTATTTTCATGAGCTTTATATGAGAGCTTTATAAATATTAAGTATCAATTTTATGCAATACACATATTTCATGAGATTTATATGATTTGGTTTCATATTTGAAGGATCTTTAACTAGTTTATATTATTCTTCACTTGGTAGTGTTTTCAATTTACAACTAATTTCAAATCTTACTTTTGAAAACTCCTACCTTCTAAGGGCGGTTGAATAGACGACCATGCCTTGTATGCTCATATTAAAAATCTATTTAAACATATGCATAAAAGGGAGGTAGTTATGAGATATACTGAATTCAATGATATTTCACTTTTGTATACTCATACTTATTTTCTATATATGTATGCATCACATTTCAATCGATATTCAAATTATTCATACATACATATATATGAATTTGATTGTGCTTATTTTACAATGTCTATACATACTTTGAAGCACAAATTATTTTATGCTAAGCTTGACTTAATTCTAAATGTTAATTGGTATCAAGCTTATGCATTAATTTCAATTGGTGTTTTTTTTTTTGGTAATAAAATTTGTTTTGTCGATTGGTATCAATATCTACAACTGATATCTTAATAATTTTGTCTATCTACAAGTGGTACCAGTATTTGTTTTATCAACTACTATTTGATTTTAATTGGTATCATAATTCATTTTGTTGACTTTAAGAAATTTCAAATTTTTGTTTTAAGTATTATCAAAATTTTTCAAATTTTATTTGATATGTATTGCTAATATGCAAGGGGAGCTTAACATTTCCTCTATATATAGATTCATGTTGAGTTATTTTACTTATTGAGGAGTTTGACCTCTCTTCTTTAATTGGTACATGTGTATAGGAGAGCTTAACATCTTCATGTATACATTGTATATTATGTTTATACGGGTTAGGGTCTAGTCATTTCTTCTCCATGTAATGCATGTATGTAGGGGGAGCTAACTTAACATTTCTCATTTTCATGAATGTAAATCGTATATACATCTTTATTGCTTGTTTATCTTCGCCACTTTGTTGATGAATTGACAAAAAGGGAGAGAAGAATTTAGAGTTTATATATGCATGTTTAATATTATTGTTTATGCGTATAAGTTTATTTGTTTATGTGCTTCATTGAATATCTTGATTTATTGTTATGCATTAGTTAAGGGGGAGCTTCTATGAAGCTTATCTTTAATCCATGCATATATGACTCCATGAGTTTTGCCATCATCAAAAAAGGAGAGATTGTTGGCCCAAAGGTCCATCCTTCTACTTTTAACGATGATCAGCTCATGTAGTTATAGTACTAATGATCTTGTGCTCATTTTGTTTCAGATATTCTGCCAAGATTTTAGTCAGTGTTAGCTTCAACAAAAGGTTCGAAGTAAAATTTTGAAGCTAACATGTGTTGATTCAAAAGTTTGCGCTTCAAGATCGCATCAAGTACTCAAGAGGAGTCTATCTTTTTGGATCGAGTTTGGACCAAGTTAAAATGGAGAAGAAGATTTTTCAAAGAGAAGATTTTTAAGACTTGTGTCGTGTTTGTAAGTGTCAAGATTTTTATTTTAGGATAAAATGTAAAGGATAGATTAGTTGTGGATTGCTCAAGCTGATATACACATACAAAATTTTGGTTTTCAAAAAATACGGTTTTGATTTTATGATTAAATTTCCATATCTCAAAAACTAGTTCACATATTTATAATGTGTTGATTTTTCATCACATATATTTGTGCTTCGTAGTATTTCAATGAACTTACTTTTGTGAGATTTATGGAGATTTTATGATATTTAAAATGAATTTAAGAAGATCTTTAAAAACCCTGAAAAATGTGTTTTTAGGCTGCTTGCGGTCGACCGACCAGTCGACACGGTCGACCGAACGCTATGTAACTTGAGCTCGATCAATCGACCGGTGGACCATAGTTGAGTTCGGCCAACTGAGGGGTCGACCGACTGAGTTTGCAGAGCTCTTAGGTTTTCTCGGTCTACCGGGCGGCCGACCGCTCGGCTGATTTGCTCTAACACCCTTTAAGTAATTTGACCATAATTTTTTATTCTTATATTTAATCAATATAACTTTTAATTAATTTCAAAGATAACTTTGAAAGCTACATTCTTGATCGATAGTGATTTTCTGATTCAAATACTAAAGATGCCAAATATTGGGTTGAAATATTCTTGTTTTAAAACAGATTACAGTTTCTGATTTGACACTTTTCAGTATTTTATTGATAACTTTCTATTCCAAAATGATCTTGATTTGATTTAAGCTGCATTACAAAGATTCCTTAAATACCTACAAATTCTTCCTATATACGTATTTCCAAATTCTAATATTTTAGGCCTCAACACTGTGCTCAAAGTTGATCTATTGCACAGTTTGGGTCTGTGGTCGATCAACCGCCCGGTCGACAGTTAGACTCCAATGGTCAGAAAGTTTGCCGTTGGTCGATAGACCGGGCAGTCGACCGACAGGCCATTTCTGGCAATTTTTGAACCCTAATGGTTAGTTTTTCTTGGCCTATAAATATAGGATTTTTGGTTGAGTTTCAAACAAGTTTTTCAAAAGCTTATTTTCCCATCTTCAATAGAGTTTTCTCAACAAATTTTTAGAGCTTCATTGCCATATTAAAAGAGAGTTTATCAAGAGTAATTCTCTTGAGTTTTCAAAAGTTTTTTTCTTGAGTTTTTCCACCACTTAATCTACCTAGTTTTCTCACACAAGCTTGAGCTTTTCATTGCTATATTCATCTTATAGGATCCTTATTTTTGAGAGTATTTGTTGGTGATCAAGAGAAGTGATCACCAAGTGCTCCATCTTTTTATTTGGAGGAGTTGTAGAGGTTGCGGCCTCGGTGAGCTTGCGGGTTCGCGTGTGTTATTCTTGCGGGAACAAGTGAAAGACTTGTGGGTCCAAAAGTTCTCGAGGGAGCTCGTTACAGGTGTTGAGCACCGAGTGATCTTACGGGATCGTTTATAGTGAAAATTCTTCATAGTGTTGAAGGTAGGGACGTAGAGCAAGTGTGCTCAAACCTCGAAGCAATTCTCCCGTATTTGCGATTACTTATCTCTCTCTCTCTCTCCCTCTCTCTTGTATTTTATATCTTGCATTCTTATATTGTTCATCTCTTTATATGCTTGATATAGTTGTGCTTATTTGAATAATGTTTGGGTTTGTTTGCTCACACTTGTATTCAATCAAGAGAGCCATAGTGGCACTTCAACTCTTAATCTAGAGGTATCTTGAGGAGATAGTCCAGAGCCCTTCACCGAGAATTCGGCTATACTTTTTAGTTATACGTCGTGTGTTAGTCTTATAGTTTTAGGTTGCATAATTAGTTTTTAATTTCACATTAATTTTATATTAGATTAGCTAGTCACCTATTCATCCCCTTCTATGTGCTTGACACAATTAGTCTTTACTAACAGTAACCATAATTTGTCCCATTTTACCAATGACATATCTTACCTTAGTACAAACCCTATTGAAAGTCCAATAACTTCAATATTCAATAAGTATTCATAGTAAAATTTAATTGCCTCTTCATATGTGTAACATTTAATAATGCAACCTTTGGATCAATTTCGATTCCTCACATACCCTTTTAATATTTTCATATATCGCTCAAATGGATACATCTACCTTAAAAAGACCAGACCACATAGTCCAATCTCTCTGATCAAATGAACTGTTAGATGCACCATGATATAAAAAAATGAAGGTGAAAAATACATCTCAAGTTAACACAGTGTAACCACAACATCCTTCTGCAACTCTTTCAGTTTGTTGGGTCAATTACCTTGCTACATATTGGATTGAAGAAAAATAAAGTAGAGTAATGGCATGACAGACATGTTGTGATAATACAAAACTTATAGTTACAGGTAGCAATTTTACATCAATGCATGACAATCATGAGATTCAAGCCAACTAGTTTTAGATCTTTCATTGAAAGGAGAATTTAAATATTTGATGAGTAACCACTTGGCACCTTAATCCCAGAAAGATACTGACATAAGTTTTTCTTCTCTTTTCTAGACAAAGTATGTTATGCTGGCGGAAAATATGTTTTTTGTCCCTTCTGCTCTGGTGCCACTGCTTCCGTATACCCATTTTAACTAAATCTTTTCTAACTTTAACTACATTCCTAGTATTATCGGGTATATTGAGTAATGTGTCAATAATACTATCACTTACATTCTTCTCAATATGCATGACATTAAGGAAAAATCTTACAAACAAAAATTTTCAATATGAGAGATTAAAAAATATTGACCTCTTCTTCTATAAATTCTTTTCAACTGTAATTTTTTTCCTTTATCATATTTTCTCTTAAATTGTTCACCTATTGATATATCTCTTCACTAGACAATATTTTTGGAGCTCTTTCTTCTTCTGTAGATCCATGAAAAGTTTTTTGTAGCCTCCGACAACTATGGGACTTGGGCAAGAACTTTTTGGGAACTAAGGTATATTGTCTTTCTGTCATGTTTTAATTGGATAGAAAATATGTCTTCTTCACATACAAGACATGTCTTGTGTCCTTTCAAACTATACCCTGATAAGTTTTCATATGCTGGAAAATTATTGATTGTTTAAAGTAATATAGCTCGAAGTTTAAAATTTTCTAATAATATGCATCGAATACTTCATCACCTTTAAACATTATCTTTAAGTCCTCAATAAGAGGTGCCAAATAAATATTTATATCATTTTCTGGCTTTCTGGGATTCGATATTAGTAATGATAATATTATAAACTTGTGTTTCATACACAATCAGGGAAGAAGATCGTAAATAGTCAAAACAACTGGCTAAGTTCTGTTTGTACTGCTCATGTTACTAGGCGGGTTCATTCCATCAGACGAAATACTTAAACAGAGATTCCTTGCATCACACCCAAAATCAAGAAACTTCGAATCAATCATATTCTACTGAGGAGAATTAGCCGGATGTTGAAGCATATTATCAGAAATCCTCCCATCTGAGTGCCACATCAAATTCTTCGCATGTTCTGCATCCTAAACATGCGTTTAAATCTAAGTGTTACCGAAAATACCATAAATACCTTGGCTGAAATTTTATTCTTATTTTTCTTATACCAATCTGATTCATAAATCGGACATCTCTCCAAACCTTCATAATTCTTTCTGTACAAAGTACAATCATTAGGGCAAAAACATGCATCATCTCATAATTTATACAGAGCACAAAATCTTCTTGGCATTGTATGTATTATGATTTGAAAGTTCATTAGCCTCATGAAGCATATATTTTAAAGAGATTGAGTAAAGCCGTAAAACTCTTATCGCTTCACCCATTTTTTACTATCAAATTGTACAACCTCAACATTGAAAATAATTTATTGAATTTAGAACAATCAGCATATAATGATATTTTTACATCATCTTTCAAGCTCTGGATTAAGTATGGGTGATTCATAAAGTGATTTTCTACATCATGAATCATGTGTTCTAATTTATCACATTCTCTACAATCAATTTCTTCTATTTCATCACATTCTCTATCATCTGAATTAATCGGTCTATCTCTTGCATTCTCACCATGTCATATCCATCTTGTATAACATTTATCAATTCCATTAATGAATAAATGGTCTCTTAATACTTCAACCGTATTATTCTCAAGGCAACTACATCTTATACACTAACACTTAATAAGATTAGGATTGCTGGTACGCTCAACAACAAACTTAATAAACCCCTCCACACCATTGCAATATTCGGTACTTAACCTATTAGCATCCATCTATTTTATCAATCTATGTTTACCTAGTTTAGACATAAAAAATAATATATTGAATTAATACCAACACATATCATGTAAGAGTAAATTTACTTGTGCATAATTGTCACAACCGCCAACAGATTAGTCAACTTATAATGGGGATAAGTTGACTTATAAAATGATTAGTTGACTTGTACTTTCGTATAGTCGACTCTGTAAATTTTTACCAAACTCACTCTCTGTTTACTTCATTAGTTGACTTATAAAAGTATAAGTCGACTTATACTGGTGTACGTTGCAGTCTCCTATATCAGAATATTTAATGTTATGCTTATTTAAATATATTTTTTTGTATCATACGCACACAATATATATATTACTTAATGCATGTTTTCTATTCAACAATTTTTTAATGAAATCCCTATATTTCAAATTAATACTGTTAACTTTTTTCAAGAATTTGCTTAGATAAGTTTTGCCCAAAATAATTTCGTTGACATTCCAGCATGAGGTGTATGGAAATCCTAAAAAATTAGATGATGAGTAAAGAGCTAAGTGGGTAAAAGCACTCACAGTTATATTGGAGGAGGCCAATGGCTGCGGTGGAGGAGGTCGGTGGCGGCGCAAGAGGAGGCGGTGGAGGCGTGAGGGTAGAGGCGGTGGAGCTTGGCAGTGGAGTGCCTTGAGGGGGGAGAGAGTTCGAGAGAGACGAAAGCGAGGGGGGAGAGAAAGAGAGTCAGGGTTAGAATTTGGGGGAATCAGGGTTAAGAGAGTTAGATAGGGGCTAAAAGTGAAGGTGCACATTTTAAATTACTTATAACATCGGTATTTTTCAGAAGCGACATTATAGTATTTTGCACATCGATTCTTAAAAGAACCTACATGGAATATATTTTATTTTTATAAAAAATCACCGACCCTATACATATTTTGTTTTTATTTACATGTTTGCCATCGTCCCTATAATCTATGTCGGCTACGACAAAACTGAGTGAAATGGCCGACGTGGAAAGGCATTTCTATGCTAGTGTTTGAAGTATAGAATCTTGATTTTGTTGCATTATGCTAGTTACTGCTGCATTATGTCAGTCAGTGTTGGATTGTGCTAGCTCCCAGTTCATTATTCTGATTCTATCAGCCTAAGTGGCATTCTATCACAACATTTAATTCTTGGATAAAATTTGAATTAGACATTTACTTTATTTTAAACCCTATTCACCCCCCCTCTAGGGCCCAATAATTGGTATGAGAGCTTGGTACTCATTTATATAGGCGCTACATCCTAGAGATTGATCCTATGATATCTAGTAATGACTTTGTATTGGTGGAGGGGAGATCAATCAATAGACCTTCATTGTTTTATGGAACTAACTATGCCTATAAAAAACATGCATAAGAATACATATTCAATCCATTGATTGAAAAATTTAGGCCGTGATAGAAGATAGTTATACTTCTTCCACCAAAATGATTAGTGAGAAAATTGTCCCTAAACCTAGTTCTGAATGGGACGAAAATCTTTTGCTTTAGCGAACCTTAACTCCAAGGCTAGTAGTTGCACCATAAATGGATTAACATTTAGTGAATTTTATAAAATTATTGATATTACTTGCGCTAAAAAATGTAGAACTATCTTGAGGCTACTCATGAGGAAACCAATGAGACTAACAATAGGAAAATAATTATATTTACACAAGAATTTACATCTGTAAGGTTATTGCTTAATGAATTGATTGATAATTTTTCTAATAGGTTTAAAAGCATCCCCAAAAACCTTCAATCACTTGAAAAAGAGATTACTTGATTTGAGATGAATAACAAGGTCTTGAGATCTCTTTCGATGGAGTAATAGCATCATCAATCTGATTGCGATCTATGAAGACTTCAACACTATGCCTTTTTAAGAGTTGATGAGAATCTTGAAGAACACGGAAATCAAATGAATCTCCAAAGAAAAGAGAACAAGAGGATGCCTTGTAAGTCAAAAGAAGAGCATTGCACTTAAAAGAGACACAATATGAAGATCCAAGAAGCTATGAAGCTAAACTTTCAAATATTTGTTGGAACTTCAAGGTGATAACTAAAGAAAAGATTTAAGGAGTCATGAAACTTTTACTTTGCATATTCTAAAGGACTTCGCATGAAGATTCAAAATTGAAAAAATTTTGGAACTTACAATGTCAAATATTTATTATGACTTCATATGCAAGGTAAGAGATGAAGAAATTATTTTATATGTGTGTGTGTAGAGAGAGGACAGAGTTGTGTCATTTTGGAAGGGTTCGAGTCTGAATCATTCCTACACAAATATAACCCTACAACATCCGAATACAAGATCCATTTTATTGAAGTTGATCTACATTATATCAAGTAATTAAAAATAAAAAATCATGTATTTTAATACTTTTTCCCATCCATCAAGTAGGCACAAAATGGATGGCTAAAAATAGCATATTGCTTAGATCTACATCTTTAGACTTACAAATTCTCGATCCAACCAATTCATCATGATTTAAACACTTAAAAATCCTTACACACCTATTTTTGTTAAATCGAATAGTATGTTATTGATGACACACTTTGGATTCTAAATTTGTTACATAATCGTTGGAATACTTGGCTGACGAATTGAGGCCCATTATCATGGATGATTCGTCAAGGAACACCGAAGTGGTAAAGCACGTGATGCTTGATGAACTTAATCACATTTGGTGTTTTTACTTTCTTCAGGGGAACAGCTTCTGCCCATTTAGAGAAGTAATCCGTTATGGCTAATATGAAGCGATGTCCTCTGGATGTTGAAGGACTGATTGGTCCAATAACATCCATTCCCCACATTTCAAATGGCCATGAGGAGGATGTTGGGTGAAGACATCCCGGTGCTTGATGGACAAAGTCACCATAGATCTGACATGCATAACATCGTCTAGCATAGGCGATGGCATCGGGATCATCTTTGGCCAATAATAGCCAAGTCTTCTGAGCCGGTCTCCTAGCTTGGATACAAGTTGGTGAGCTATACACATACGATCATGGGCTTCTTTGAGTGCTTCCTGTGCCTTTTTGTGTGAAAGGCATCGGAGCAGGATTCTATCATACGACCAGTGGTATAATGTCTTCATGATCGCACTGTAATAGAATCGAGGAGCTTTCTTTCTGATGGCAGCTGCCTCCTTGGGGTGGTAAGGAAATATGCCATATAAAATGAAGTCGATGTAAGGGAATCGTCAGTTTCTAGGCTCGAGGCTTGTCGAAATCTCAAGAACCTTCTTGACTTGAAGGTCTTTTCTTAGAGTTCTACTGTCTTCAAGGGTGAATTTGCAGCAGTACAAGTTGTGGCTATAGACGAGTACATTCTTGATGGCTCCAGCTGGAAGGGCCAACGAAGCGGCGAGTGATGCCAGTGCATCTGCATGTGCATTTTGCTGACGCGGTACATGGTCAATGTAGAAGTTTTCAAACTTCTCTGCCATGATAATGGTCACGTTGTGATAAGGCACCAAGTCTTCATGTCAGACTTCATACTCCCCGCGAACCTGATTGACGCTGAGCTTTGAATCACTGTATCTTTTGGGGTTTTTGAGTCCAATCTCCTCAGCAAGTTACACTCGATAAAGAGAGCGTTGTATTCCAAAACATTGTTGGAACACGGCTCTGTTAGTGACAATGCATGAGGGATCACATTGTTATGTTGGGAGATAAGTACTATCCCCACACCTGCTATGATATTTCCCTCAGGATTCATTCTCGATGCTCCGTCAAAGAAAATTTGCCACACTTGTTCTTCTGAGGAGGCGTTGATCAAGTTAACTCGATCTCATCTGGAAGATCGTCATAAAGTTTTGAAGTTCCTGAAACTGGATGATCGGCCAGGAAATCTACCACAACTTAACCTTTAATCGCCTTTTGTAGCGTGAATTGCATCTCATATTGTGAGAGCAATGTGGTCCATTTTTGCTAGTCTGTTGTTCAGCGAAGATGGACTCGTCATCAATAATCGTAACGGATTGACTCTATAGATAATGTGAATGTGTTGCCCCATGAGGTAGTGTCACATCTTCTTGACAGTAAAGACTAACACTAAGCATTTCTTCTCGATTGGGTTGTAACGGTGCTCCACCGCAATCATTATTTTACTTAAATAGTAGATTGCCTGCTTATGATTTTGGTCATTGTTCTGGGCCAGTAAAGCTCTAAAGGAATGATCCATCGCTCGAACATATAACAAAAAAGGCTTTCCTGATACTGGATTCACTAGAATAGGTAGATGTTGAGATACCCCTTGATCTTTTCAAATGCTTCTTAACAGGCATTGTCCCAGAGGAATGAGACTCCCTTCTTCATCAACTTGGTGAAGGACTAGCAGCGTTCTGAGAGATTTGATATGAATCTTTGGATATATGCCAATCATCTCTGTAGACCTTTGAGTTTTTTAAGATTTCTCGGAGGTTGCATCTCTTGGACAGCACAGATCTTCTCAGAATCCAGATAAATTCCTTTCAATGTAACAACAAATCTAAGAAATTTACCACTGGTTACCCCCAGGAAGAACTTGGTTGGGTACATCTTCAACTGGTGAGCTCGCGTGATGTCGAACACTCTCCTCAGGTCTGCGAGGTGAACGCCCTTGTCGCAGCTTTTCACAGTGATGTCATCGATGTAGCATTCTACAATCTTATGTATATGCTCGTGTAAGATCGCATTCATGGTACGTTGATATGTTGTATCAGTATTCTTCAAGCCGATATGTAGCAGTATATTCCCACAGGCGTCCCGAAGGATGTGTGCTTTTCATCTTCAGGATACATCTTTATTTGATTAACCCCGAAAAGCCATCTATGAAAGACATCCTCTCAAAACTGCACGTATTGTCGATCATGACATCCATGATTGGGAGAGGGCATTCGTCTTTAAGGCAGGCAGCATTCAGATCGTGATAGTCGATGCAGATCTGGATCTTTCCATTCTTCTTGAGAACAGGAACGATATTGGCCACCCAATTAGGATGTTGCTTTGAGTCTATAAACTTTTTCACTTCTGATTCGATTGCTTCCATGATCTCAGGAGGGAACCATCATTGCAGTTGTTTGACTGGTTTAGTGTCTGGGTTAATGGTTAGTCGATGCATAGCAATCTGGAGATCGATGGGCATGTCCTCATAATTCCAAGCGAAGACATATATATACTCTCGTATGAGCTGTATTAGGTCTTCTTTCTCAGAATGTGACAAGCTCTCGCTTATGAAGATGGGCTTGGGGTTAGTTTCATCTCCAAGATTTATTTGAATTACTTTATCTTCAGTGGGTGGTTCACGTTGTTCAAAGCGCGTATCCCAAAGAGTATTTCAGTGTTTAATCTATAGATCAGAGTCCAACTGAATTAATTCTTCAGATTCAAAAGTATCTTCTCTGTTCTTTTTCATGTGGCTGGTTGATGCCATGTTCACTGGGAGATTTTTGAAGATATTGTCGACGCTGACATCTAAGTCCCGCGACAACATTGCCGACGAGCTGTCATGATGGACCTCTAGGATCTGACGAGACTGGCATAGATATATAACCGAGTTCCCTTCGGATCTTATGGCAGTAATCTAGATCTTTGCCTTTCGGTACAAACGAACGAAATAGTGCTCATTTTCCTTTGCCAAAATTAAGGCCTGATTTCTTGGTGAAATCATACCTCATTCTTTCCATCATGTGACGTGATTTTTGTCCATAATGAAAGAATTATGGAGACTCAGAAATGCCCCCCTGAGCTTTCAAAAGCTACGGCTCCGTCTTAATTCGCCCGAATAGAATTGGCTTTTGACCTTTTCGCCTGGCTGGTACTTCAAAGAGGGCATCGTGTGCGCTTCCAATCTTTTCGCATATTAGGAGGGATGACTTTGTTGGTGTGTGCAATGATGTCAAAGCATTCATTGCTGACCAATGATCATTATCCACATCAGTGCTAGTGTCTGACGGTACATAATTCAAAGCAACTACAGAAAAGTAAGCCAAATCTAAATCTTCATTGATGAATCACTCCCCTTCTACATTAGCGATGGTATTGGAACCGAGCTTGCCAATGCTCGTTACAAGAGGATTATTTCCCAAAGACATTCATCTTCTTCTGTCTCCGTATCTGCTTCGTTGCCAGAATCGAGTTCTTCTGGCTGTATTCTCATCAACCTCAAGAGAATCCTAATAAAGGAGGGAATCAGTAAAATAATTTTTGAGTCTTTGAACAAATGCCTTTTGGCAATCAACGTTCTCACTTTTCCATCTTTACCAGCATATTTTATTACTTGAGGAAGAGTGGACTAGATAATGGCATTGTGGTGAATCCAAGGTCGTCCCAGCAGTAAATTGTACGCGGTGTCAGCATCAATGACATAGCATGTCACCTTTAATTTCAAGTCCCCAATCTGACACCTGAGCTTGATTTTCCCCATCGGGCATGTACCATTGGCGTTGAAGTCATAGATGGTTATCTGAGTGGTGTTAAACTGATGGGTAGGGATCCCCGAATTTTGCATGACCCTACAGGGCATAATGCTCAACGCAGATCCCGAATCAACCTGAATACGGCTCACTTTAGATGATCTGATATACCCTGTGTAGTATAGGAGTCTATCATTGTTTCCTTTGACTTACATGTCTTCTAAGGTGAAGGTGATGTAGAAAAACTACTTCAAGGTATGGTGGCAATGGCTGCCGTCTTTTTCTTCACATGTAGCAGGAATCTGGATTATGAAAATCTCTACATCTGCTAATGCTTCTTTTAGAGCGTCTCTTGCAGACTTGAAAAGCCTCAGGAGCTCACAGAGAGTGATTCGAGAAGGGATGTTGGCTAGTTGAGCCAAGACATCAAAATAGAAGGGAGTTATGGTTCCACACCGCTTTTGGAAGAACTTTTATATATCAAAGCTCTTTCTACTTTTCCACGATTGCCTCGTCGACAGCTCGATCGCCTCCTCAGCTAGTTGTGGGGAGTTTACTGCTGGCTCGCCGTATTACTTTAGGTACTCTTATCAGATTGAGTCTTTGATGTGGGAGGTATACCCGTGTCAGCAACAAGGGCGGACTCCTCGTCTCTCAAACTAGTAAGAGAGGCAACATCTTTCTCAGTTTTTCTTGTAGAGATGCTCACCACATTACTGGAAGATGCTTTAGCCTTACCTCTGTACTTCGTGCTTGTGACAGTTGTCCACTGCTGGCTTTTAGCAATTAAGAATGGACCTACATTGTCTCTCCTTGAGGAGTAGGGATAGAGATAAGTCCTTTCTTTCTCTAGTTGTGAGGATTAGTATTGATCACTCTAAGTTCTCTTTTCGGGATGGGAACCACTCCGGTTGGTGTTAGCGGAAGATTTCATCTAATTTGAATTGGTGACGTAACTGTCATATTGGCAGTCACCTTCCTCTGTTCTGGATGAAGCTTTAACACTTCTACATCGATCAGAGCCTAAAGAACATCTTTAAACATGTAGCAATTCTTAGTAGGATGTCCCAGCATCCTGTGATATAAACAGTAGTTGGGATCTCCAGTCTTCCCCACCTCTTTGGAGCATCTGATCTCTGAAAGTTTATGTCTATTGCTCTTTTGAAGTAACTTGAATAAAGAGACTACATGCTCATCCTTGAAGGAGTACAGTTTGTTTCCACATGGTTGACCGGAAGTCATACCTCCTCTGACTAACTGGTTCCTTGAAGGTGATTTGACTTCTATTGCCAGAGTATCCCTTCTTTTTGGTTAAGAAGACCACTCTGGTGCACGTCACATTGACTTGTCGGGTCTCGGCTTGCTGTCTTTTTCATCAACCTTGACCCGAGTGATGATCTCTTCTGCCAGTTCACCTTGTAGCACCAATTGCTTTCAAGTGCGACCTTCCGTCACTCCCATTTGAGTGAGTAGGGAAGTTTGCAAATTGTAATGGCACATCTCAACTAGTGTAGACTGGGTCATGCCGCTAAGACAACAGAGTGCCATGCTCTGAAATCTTTTGACGAAAGTTTTGATGGACTCTCCTTTCTTAAGGAGAGTCAGCACTGAAATTTCTGAATCGTCCTCAAAGAAATGAGCCAGAAATAACTTCTCGAGATCGGTCCATGTTTTAATTAAGTCGGCAGAAAGTTTTATGAACCATTCAAAGGTGACTCTCTTAGGAGTGCCAATGAACAAACGAGCCAAAATGATATCATTTGATACTACATTCCCAGTTTGGAATTTGAAGTAGCATATGTGTTGGTTCGGTGCCCCATTGCCATCGAAAGTGTGAAGGGTCGGTGCCTTGAATTTAGGAGGGTATGGAGCCGTATCCCACTCTACTAGGTAGGGTCAGACTATTCCCACTTCTTAGAGTCGGTCTTGGTTGGTGATCGGGGAAAAACCGTGCACGAAAAGTGTATATTTTGAAATCAATAATTAAAAGTGCGTGCTTTGGCTTCCTCGATACTTCCATTATAGCATAGAGGCTAAATGGGTCGAATCCACAAGGACGGGAAGCGATAGAAGCTTTACCAGAATGTTCACGTGTGTGTTAAAGTTTCTTCAACATTTTAAAGAATCAAAAGAAAACAAAACAAAGAATGGAAAGAGAAGAGTACGGTGAAACACAAAGAAGTGGAAAACATAGAAAAGATGGTATTTGTGATTTTTAGAATATATCTAAAACAAAGTAAAAAGAAAAGAAAACCCATTACTACTAACTACTAATGGCTCCACTAACTATGCTAACCTCTTAGTGATAGTTGCCTCACATGTATCCTTGGCCATCACTAGTCCTTGGTTCAAGAGCGTTTCAAAACATGACCCATAAGATAACTTTCACATCCAAACTTAACAAAACAAGTGCAAGTTACACTTAAACCATCAAAACTAAACAAGAGTAAGCATGGAGTAAAGTAATGTTAGCTTGTTAGAGAATTAAGATGTTAGAGTATTAGAATCCATCATCATGAGCCATCAATGGCTCTTGCAAGAGCAAGGCCAAGTAGAGAATATTAGATTCATGTGGATTATCAAGTAAGAAGTTAGCAACTTAGTGGTTAGTAGTTAGTTGCCATGAGAGAAAATTAGCTGAACATGTAAAAGGAGTTAGAGAGAAGAAAATAAAGAGAGGTAAAGAGAGAACCTTTCATAGACTGTTACCTCCATTATAAGCACTCTTGCTTTCCAACTATGTACCACTCTCTTTCCTATTACAAGATATATAAGAAATGGAAAATACAAAGAGAAATAAGAAAGAGCAACTAACCTAAACTATCCTAAAACTACAACATGGAGAAGAAAGCCTGAAAACTATCCTAAAAGCTATTCAAAACTCCTCCTCTCCCTGCTCTGAAAATCCCAGGGTATTTTTAAGTGAAAGGGGGCACTAGGGAGTCTGTACGGATCCGCGCGCCAAATCTTGGCAAGGGGCTCCACAACATTGCCGCGTTTCCGCGGCAATTCTAGGGCTGCCCGCTGCGCGCTGCCCGCTGCGTGCCCTCAGCTTATCCCCTGTTGGTTGTATGTCCTAGAATCCAGATTTGGGACCCCGGTTTTGACGAAACCACCCTCCAAGGTCAATGACTATCTTTGTAGGCTTTTAATCACCAATTAAATTGTGATTTTAGGTCTTCTTCTTCATTTCATGTCATGGACCTAGAAACATACAAGAGAGGTATTATTAACAGGATTTAATATTAAATAAATGTGAAGATGTGGTATGAAATATGCAATTTTAGAGACTAATCACATCCCATACTTATCTTTTACTTGTCCCGCGCAAAACAAAAAACTAAAAAAATTATTACACCACTTTCACAGGTGACGGATTGCACTGAGCATGTGCAACAAGCCGTTAAACCTCTAAGTTTTTCCTAGAGGAGTTTTGTCTCCTGAGGATTTTCGCGAATTACACCCACAAAATCCATAAAGAAGGAAATCAAATATTAGTAATGCATTTCGAAATAGAGAAAAGTGTTAAAATATTTTTATGAAACTTTAAGTGATCTAAGGTCATAGGTTAACCAGAAATTATTTTTCCTTAAACTAAGTCGAAATGCAAACACTTGTTATAAATTAAATGTAAGAATTTAAAATTGAATTGATTCTTTGATCTTTCATAAAACTTTTAGAAAAATATGCACTTTGTGAATAGTAAAGATTTTTGAGATATCGACTCAACTTTCATGCCATTATTTATATGATTATTATTTTCTCTTCCCTCAGTTTTCTTAGGCTTTCTAGCTTACCCGGGTAGTGAGCCTTTAGCCGGTGACTCCTAAACCAAATAGTTTTAGGACACCAGATGAGAAAATATCTCTTGGACTTAAGGACTCGAGTAAATAAGGCCACAAAACTAAAGGAGATTATTTTATTTTTATCTACTGTTTTAGGCGTGAATAATCATGCTTCCTAAGGCGTAATTACCCAACTTCAATAAGTGGCTTTATTATCATTTTTTTCATATATAGTTTTTATGGTATTTTTTATGGCATTTTCATTCTTTGTTTCAATCTCAAAAAATTGTGTAAGTGTGAAGTGCATAAATCTAAGGCTAAAAATTCAAGATCAAATTATCTTTTCAATCTTACTTCCTCCTCCTTAAATTTAAACAAGATCTATTATTTTGACTTGATTTAAAAATTCATAATTTAAGGTCATGCTAATTCCTAAGATAACCTTAATTTTCTTAAAAATATATCAAAACTATTTCTCTCAATTCAAAAGTTTTGTAAAAAGAGAAAAAAGAGTTTCTATACAAATGAAAATTTAAAAATTTTCTAAAAAGAAGTGTAAAAGAAAAAAATTTAAAACTAACTATGTTAGTAAATCCTCCCACACACTTCTCATGTATTGTCCTCAATGTATTGTGAATGTGTATATACATAAAACAAATGGGAAGGGAAGGAAAATTACCTCAGGTGGTGGCTCGGTGGTGGTCTGATTTGGACAAGCGTTGTGATTGGGGCAAAACCTGCACATAAAAATAAAGAATTTTAGATTTAGAATGAAGATGTGCAAGTGCTCAATTCTTACCGCTATAGCAAGTGGCTATGCGGGTCGTGATCCACAAGAAGGGTTTTGCGATAGAAGCGTTTACGTTTTTGTATTGAAATCTTAATGAAAAACGAAGATTCTTCTTTGTTTAAAGAAATGAAAATGAAAAAGAAAGTTATGTTAAAGTTAGAAAGAAAATGAGAGATGAAGAAGGTGGAGAAAATCGGAGAATGACTATATACAAATGAATTGGAAAAAAGAGTGAAAACGATTTGGAAGAGAAGGTGATCTATACTAAAGAAATAAAAAAAAGAAAGAAAGAAGAGTGAAGAAATACTTACCTAGTTTGATTGATGACTTACCTGAAAACCTTTGCATGTTCTACCTTTGTTTAGGAGGCGTTCAACGCATAGATCATAAGCCCGAGCTCAGTCCCCGTTCGCATTATATCATCAAGTCTCGCATAAGCATGAAGTGATACGTCTTGAGGAGGAGAACGTCTTCATGAACTATCATTGGCACTCACATAACATCGTTATACTTGTACTTTGGAATTCACTTGTAAACTCAACAAAAATAAACGAGATAAAGTAGAAGAGGAAGACAAAAACAAAAGAAAATGAAAGTACAAAAGAACATAAAAATGAAGCCTTTACCTTTATTACTTGCAGAAACAATGGAAGAAAGGAGGAGGGTACATCGGTGTCACTCTCAACATAATCCTCTCTCTCTTACTTACATGAATCTTCATCTAACCTAAGCTTACATACAAATTACATATAAAGAAAAGAAAAACCTAAACTACAAAGAATGAAAACTAGGCTAAATCCTATCTCTGCATGGTCGTCCATTTTCAGCACAAAGAATGGCCTTTTATAGGCAAAAAACCCAGTGTGCAGGATCCCGGGGAGATCGGGGGAGCAAACGCTCCCCCTAACTCCCCAACCTTGCCGCAGAAACGCGGCTTGGGCCGCGTTTTCGCGGCCAGGGTGTGGCCAGGTGGCCACACCCTGTTGGTGGGTTGCCCTGGTTTCGCCCTCTTACTTTATCTGGAGTTGGTTTTTAAGTTTGAGTCCCGGATTCTGACGAAATGGCCTTGGATTCTTGGCTTTAACCGATCGATTCTGAGAGGATTCTTCTCAACCGATTTTCAACCTCTTGATTTTGCCCTGATTTACTGAGTGCGAATTAATTCTGATTTAATTCAGAATTTTGGTGGGCTTTGGGCTCATTTCTCTTCATCTCCTTAAAGATTGGGCCTGCAAATAAATTAAACAATTAATTAGGACAATGCAAGCTTTTATTCTATAATAAGTATGAAAATATGATACTAAATATACAACATTAGCGACCAATCACACCCCCATACCCATCTTTTGCTCGTCCTCGAGCAAAACAACTAAACTATACTAAGGATTATTAGACCACTTTCGCAGGTCACGCGATTACACTGAGCATGTGCAACAAGCCGTTAAACCTCTAGGTTTTTCCTAGAGGACGAGTTTTGTCTCGTGAGGGTTTTCAGCAGATTGCACCCACAAAATCCATAAAGAAAGAGAAATAAAGAGTTAGTATTTTCGAAAAGTATTTTGAAAGAGAAAAATATTTGAAATATAATTGTAAGATTTAAGCAATCTATAAGTTATAGGAAGACTGAATTTTTCATTCCTAAACTTAGTCTCTATTCAAAAATTTGTTATCAATCAAAGTAAGGAGTCAAATTGTACTTCTCATCTAGTCTATTACTTTACCCTAAGTCATATGCACCTTGTGACTGTGAAAATTTTGACTAAGGGTTCATTAACTCTAACTCTTATGCCTTATTTATTTATATATACTTTTTTTTGTGGTATTATTCCTTAGTTCTATTAGGCTTTCTAATCTGTCCATGTAACGAGCCTTCAATCGATGACTCCCAAACCAAACGGTCTTAGGGCACCGAGTGAGAAAACACCCCAAGGACTTAAGGACTCAAGCAAATAAGGCCACAAAACTAAGGATTTTATTATTTGAACCTCTTTTAGGCGTGAATACTTATGTTTTATTAGGCACAATTACCCAGCTTAATCAGAGAATTTTTATATATATATTTTTTCTTTTCAAACTTATCTAATCATCTTTCGCATAAATACTAAGGCTTGCTTAGGCCAAAGCACCTAACTAATCAATAATTAGATTTGTTTGTTTTTTTTATAAGGCATAAGAATCTTTGTTTTTGAACCCTAAGTGTGTAAGTATATGAAGTGTGCATATTTCATCAAGGTAAAGATCAAGACTAAATTACTTTGACAAATTATCTTCCTAACCCTAAACATCAAACAAATAATCTTATTTTGACCAAGTATAAGAAATCCTAATTTGAATTTTCCTATTCCTTAAAATTAACTTAATTTCTTACAAAAAATATGTCAAAATATTGTTTCTATTTTCAAAAAGTTTTTAAAAGCAAAGAAAATGTTAAATTTTTTTTTTATAAAAAGAAAAAAACTAAGTTATGTTAGACCCTCCCCCACACCTATCTCATGCATTGTCCTCAATGTATGAATTAATGCATCGATGCATGAAAAAGAAGAAAGGGAAGGAAAGTGTTACCTTAAGGTGGTGGTTCCGGTGGTGGTCTGATTGGTCCACGAAACGCGGCCCAATCGATTTTTCGTGGGATTCGGAGGAACCCACCAGAAATATCTTTAATATAACCCATTAAAAAGATAAATCCATGAAGAATTTTTATTAAAAATTTAACTCCATCTAATTTCCAAATTCCATAACTAATTTCGGAGTCAAATTTGTCAACCACCTCGTCCCAGAATGGAGTATGAAAAGATAGAATGATTGACTTGGACTCAGGAAATACAGGAACTAATACTGACTCAGGAAAGTGACTTAAGTCAAGTAAAGGTTCAGGAGTCGAGATTGGTTCAAGAAGCGGGTCCAAGTCAAGAAGTTGAAACTCAAGTCCACATGTATTTCCTAACAATGGGATGTGACTGAATATTTGTGATTCAAGTTCAAGAATGAAAGGTGGGGGAATCAAAACTGACTCTAAAATATTACTCAAGTTTGGTAACAAAATAGGAGTCAATATTGATTCAGAAAGGTGAACTGGATCACAGATTTGAGAATCTAGGTCACATATCTCATTGAGTTCAATATCATAAAAATGAGAACTTGCCAATTTATCAATAGGATCTTCAAAAGTGTATAATTGGTCAAGTTCAATATGATCCTCAAAGATGGGTGATTCAATTTCATTATGAATTGGTACAGGATCCAATGTTGACTCCGGAAAAAAATTGAAGTCAGGTGAAGATACCGGAGTCATTATTGAATCAGGAAGAAGAATTGAATCACTAAGTTGGGGTTCAAGATCATATTCATTCTCAAGTTCTATTTCAAGAAAGGAATAACTTGCCAAACTGTCAATATCTTTTTCAAAATTTGGAGTTTGGGCAAGTTCAAATGGTTGTTCTGAAATAGAATCTTGATTTTCAAAACAACATGACTCTTCGGCTCTAACAGAAGGGTAAGTGACATCAGAACGGTGGGAACGTAGAGATTCGACCATCATATCTATGTCACGATTACGAGCATTTTGAGCCTGAGTCATGGCTTCAAGCATCTTTTCATAGTTGATAGGCTCATTGTTTTGATGAAAAGATGAAGTATTGTCTTGGAATTGGTGGTGAAATTGTGAGTCTATCAGATTTTGTGATTGTTGTTTGGACTCACGCATACTCCTTTCCAAAATTGATGGTTTTCTATTTTGGACTGGTGGAACTGAGTATGACTCTTGGGGATATTGTGGACTAGGTGGATAAGGGGGACCAGTTGGTTGAAAATTATGCTCGGGGGAGGTGAATCCCCTCTGACTCAGTGAAGAGTTGAAATTATTATAGAAATTATAGTTATTAGATTGGGGGCATGGGTTATATTGATTCGGATAAGACCAATTCGGCACACTAGGTTGGTTAAAGTCATGATATGCCGGGTTGGTAATATCCGAAAATGAACTCGGTGTGTAATATGGATTATTATTAAAGTTGAAAAAATTATTATTATAAGCCATATCACACAATGGAATACAAATAAAAAGAAAGAAAAAACAAGCAAAGAAGCAAACAAATAAAAGGAAAATTCTAACTAAGTTAGGGTAGACCTATGACCTAGACGACTCCTAACTGATTAGACTGTCCACAGGAGGTCTAATGCAGACTTTGACCACAAGCTAATCAGTCAGGTCAGGGCAAGGTTGGTGGGAGATTTTCCATCAAAGACGTTCCTTAATTAAATAACCACCAACCTTCGGGCTTTCGGCCCTTAATCCCTTTCCTAGACACTGATTTGACAGGAGTCAAATTCTAACAACTTTTCCCCTTAGGATAATCTCCTAATTGAGTCCGAGATGTCCCTAGGGCCAACGTCTACTCATTTTAAGTTAGGCTTGGGTTAGTGAGTGCTTGGAATCTGATTTTTGGGCTAAGAAAGGGTGATTAAATCCCCACCTTATCTTGTTAATGGGTAGTGCCCTAAAAATCAATTTGTGCAAGTGTACAAGATAAATAATATTCACTCAAAGCGATATAAATCAACCAAGAAGTGAGTCCTATGCTAAATGCAATGCATACGTACCTTGCTCTAGCACTCTTCAACAGTAAAAATAAATGAATTGAAAAGACACGTGCCTAAAATGCAAACGTCTAATCAATTTTTTATCTTTTCAACAAATGTTTTACTGTTGATTATTAGCAGGCTTATGTGATGGCATATAAGAAAAAGTAAAGTTGCAGAAAACTATAATTTGCAAAGCAAGCAGCCTTGCAAAAAGAACGTTAGTAGTCCACTCCTTTTTGCCGCGGATCCGCGGCTTTGGCCGCGAAAACACGGCAAAGCACAGGGCGCTTGGTCTCTGCTTTCTAGAGCAGAAGCCCAAGGCCACTTATATGTTACTGCAACTTTAATTTCCTATTTTGCTTGCCCTTAACCTGCAACAGAGAAGAAAATTCGTTTAGTTCTAAAAAATTTTCAAAAAAAAATCAGATTTCAATAAAAACGTTACCCTCCCCGGCAACGGCGCTAAAATTTTGATTGAGGCAAAACCTGCACATAAAAATAAAGAATTTTAGATTTAGAATGAAGATGTGCAAGTGCTCAATTCTTACCGCTATAGCAAGTGGCTATGCGGGTCGTGATCCACAAGGAGGTTTTGCGATAGAAGCGTTTACGTTTTTGTATTGAAATCTTAATGAAAAACGAAGATTCTTCTTTGTTTAAAGAAATGAAAATGAAAAAGAAAGTTATGTTAAAGTTAGAAAGAAAATGAGAGATGAAGAAGGTGGAGAAAATCGGAGAATGACTATATACAAATGAATTGGAAAAAAGAGTGAAAACGATTTGGAAGAGGAGGTGATCTATACTAAAGAAATAAAAGAAAAGAAAGAAAGAAGAGTGAAGAAATACTTACCTAGTTTGATTGATGACTTACCTGAAAACCTTTGCATGTTCTACCTTTGTTTAGGAGGCGTTCAACGCATAGATCATAAGCCCGAGCTCAGTCCCCATTCGCATTATATCATCAAGTCTCGCACAAGCATGAAGTGATACGTCTTGAGGAGGAGAACGTCTTCATGAACTATCGTTGGCACTCACATAACATCGTTATACTTGTGCTTTGGAATTCACTTATAAACTCAACAAAAACAAACGAGGTAAAGTAGAAGAGGAAGACGAAAACAAAAGAAAATGAAAGTACAGAAGAACATAAAAATGAAGCTTTTACCTTTATTACTTGCAGAAACAATGGAAGAAAGGAGGAGGGTACATCGGTGTCACTCTCAACATAATCCTCTCTCTCTCTTACTTACATGAATCTTCATCTAACCTAAGCTTACATACAAATTACATATAAAGAAAAGAAAAACCTAAACTATAAAGAATGAAAACTAGGCTAAATCCTATCTCTGCATGGTCGTCCATTTTCAACACAAAGAATGGCCTTTTATAGGCAAAAAACCCAGTGTGCAGGATCCCGGGGAGATCGGGGGAGCAAACGCTCCCCCTAACTCCCCAACCTTGCCACGAAAACACGGCTTGGCCGCGTTTCCATGGCCACTGTTGGTGGGTTGCCCTGGTTTCGCCCTCTTACTTTATCTGGAGTTGGTTTTTCAGTTTGAGTCCCGGATTCTGACGAAATGGCCTTGAATTCTTGGCTTTATCCTATCGATTCTGAGAGGATTCTTCTCAACCGGTTTTCAACCTCTTGATTTTGCCCTGATTTACTGAGTGCGAATTAATTCTGATTTAATTCAGAATTTTGGTGGGCTTTGGGCTCATTTCTCTTCATCTCCTTAAAGATTGGGCCTACAAATAAATTAAACAATTAATTAGGACAATGCAGGCTTTTATTTTATAATAAGTATGGAAATATGATACTAAATATGCAACATTAGCGACCAATCACGTTGCTACCCAATCAAAAAATTGTGGATCTTGCAGAAACCCACTAGTGACCTTTCTAATACGACCCAGTAAAAGAATGATTGAGTGAATGGTCTTATTTAAAAAATTATACCCATCTAATTTCTAATTTTCAAAAATAATTACTGAGTCATTTTCTTCAACATCCTTATCCAACAATGAAGTGTGATTTTGGGAGATGATTGATTTGGGCTCAAATAGAATAGGAACAATACCGACTCGGGAATTTGACTCAAATCAAGTCAAAATTCAAAAGAGGGAGTCGAAATTGGTTTAAAAATGGGGTCCAAACAAAGAATTGATTTTCACACACTTTCCCCATTAATGAAGTGTGATCATAAGATATTGGTGATTCAATTTTACGGTGTACTGGTACATGATTCAATGTTGACTCCGGAATAGAGAAAAAATCTGATAAAGATACTGGAGTCATTATTGAATCAAAAAGTGAAATAGAATTACCAACTTGAGGTCCAGAATCACTTTCAAGCTCAAGTTAAATTTCAGGAAAAGGATAACTTGCTAAAATGTCAAGAAGGTTCTCAAAATTTTGGGCCAGTTCAAATTGATGTAATGAAATTGAATCTTGATTTTTTTCATGAAAAGAATGTGCATGGATGAAATGATCGATTCAAGTTCAGAAATTATGGGAATCAAAACTGGCTCAAGAATGTTACTTAGTTTAGGTAACATTACAGGAGTCGATATTGATTCAAGGATTGGGCTCGAATCGTTAAATTGAAGCTCAGGTAAACATTCATCTTCAAGTTCAATTTCAGGAATAAGATAACTTGTCAAACTATCAATAATTTGATGTTGGTCAAGTTCAGGTTGGTATGATGAAATTGAAACTGGATTTCTAAAATGACATGATTCTTGAGTCATATGAACATCTGATGGACATGAGAACTCAATCATATTTTACATTATTCACTCGGTCTCTTGTACGAATTCCATAGTTTTTTCAACTATGATTTTTCTTTGAGTGGTTCTGGAAAAGAACTAAATGAATTTTGAAAATTTTGTGGACATGATGAGTTCATCATGTTTTCAAATTGTTTTTGGGCCTCTATCGCTTCTTCTAAAGTCCTTTGCAATGATGATTTTTTCAATTAGTGGTTCAGAAAAAGGAGGATATGAAGCAGAATCGGGGAATGAATATTGTGAAAATTGTGAACAGTATGGTTGAAAATTTGACTCAGGGGAAGTGAATTCCCATGAACTCTATGAAGAGTGGAAGTTATTTTGAAAATTATAGTCATAGGATTGGGGATATGGGTCATATTGAGTCGGATAATCCCAATTCGGCATATATGATTGGTTCATATTGTACATTGATTGAGATTTTCCTGCACACAAAATATAGAATATTAGATTTAGAAGTAAAGATGTGCAAGGTGCTCAATTCTAATCCGCTGTAGCAATGACTATGCGGGTCGTGATCCTCAGGGAGGGACTAGCGATGGAAGCTTGTTTAGTAAGTTTCTCTCTTTTTTTATTTATTAAAAGGAAAATAAGAAAATAGTAGTTAAAGTATGGTTAGGAAGAAAGCGGTAGATTAAGAAGATGGAGAAATTAGAAGTGATATGATATTTACAATGAAAAAGAAGAAATGTGAAAAAGATTGGGAATTTGATGATTTTACACTAAAAATAAAAGAAAACTAAAAACTAGAAACACATACTTACCTCTTCTGCCTGTTTACCTTTGAACTGTTGCAACGACTTACCTTGTCTTTGAAGGCATTCAAGCATGGCGTATAGGATCTTCCACCTTCTCGATCTACACTATGAAAACAAAAGACAAACTATACTAGCAAGAGAAGGTTTGTTCATCACCATAGGCCATCAAGGGCACTTCTTCGGCTAAGCAGTCTCGAAGCGATCAGATCTCATGGTTTGCAAGACATCAGAGAGAAAAAATAAAATAAAACAAGAATAGAAGACAAAAATAAAACAAAAAGAAAAACAAACCTTGAATAGATTTTATTAACAATGGAAGAAAAGTTTGACTTACACCGATGTCACCTCAGTACAAGCATAAACTCCTTCCTCCATGAAAGCATCCTCTACTCTCAGTTACATAAAAAAATAAAAAGAAAAATAAAAACCTAAACTACAACTAGCCTAAAAACCCTAGATTTTGCTCTGTAGTTCGTTATACGCCCTTCTCTGTTGCTCTGCAGGGGTATTTATAGGTGCAGAAGGAGGAAGAGTCCTAGTACGATTCCTTCACGAAAACTGTTACCCAGAGTCATCCGTATTGCCGCGGAAACGCGGCTTGGGCTGCGTTTCCGCGGCCAAGTCGTGTCTGATGGCCACGCGCGTTCGTGTGTGGCCTCCTCTGGTCCGTCCATCTGGGATTATCCGTATAGACCTTGTTGGCCCAAAGGCCTATCACTCTAGTTTTGATGATGATCAACTCATGTAGTTATATTTGCTAATGATCTTGTTTAATTAGTGACAGATTCTTTATCAAGATCTTAGTAGGTGCAAAGCTCAACAAAGGATTAAATGTCAAGATTTGGAGCTAGCACGGGGTGATCCAAGGAGCTTTGGATCAAGCTTGGACCAAGTCAAGAAGATGAGAAGCCTTCAAGGGAAGACTTCAAGAAGTTGAAGACTTGTGTCTAGGTATAAGATTTTTATTTGTTTTAGATAAAAATGTAAAGGATAGAATAGATTGGTGGATTGCTCAAGTATATCTTACACACACACTCTTGATAGAATTGCTTTCATAAAAAGATTTTCATATTTAGAAAAGAATTTTTATTTGAGAAAAAGATTTTTCATTGGACAAAATACATGTCTTGGTTTTTGATGTTACCTATATACATATCTTTCAAAACCAAGTTTAGTGCTTTATGTCAAAAACTAGATATTTCATCTTGATTGTGTAGTGGATCATATCCATACACACTATGCTTTAAAGTATATCTTGTTTTTGTATTTGATGAAAATTTGAAAAAACATGTTGATATTTCAAAACCAAGTTTAGTGCTTTATGTCAAAAACTAGATATTTCATCTTGATTGTGTAGTGGATCATATCCATACACACTATGCTTTAAAGTATATCTTGTTTTTGTATTTGATGAAAATTTAGAAAAACATGTTGTTTTAGAAAAACAGTTTTTATTATGAGCCAATATTTCCAAGTTACAAAAATAGTCAAATCTTTAATAACATGCCTTGATTTTGTGCAAGCATATTTCTATATCATAAAACTATTTTTTGTAGAATTTATATGTATTTTTGGGGATTTTATAAAAAGATTTTTATACCAGTTTTCCAGACCAGAACTGGCCTGACAGGCTGGTCCGGTCGACTGGGCGGTCGACCCACGGTCGACCGGACGTGCACAGACGTGCATGCCTGTGTGCACTGGAGAACGGTCGACCGTTCCGGTCGACCGCTTCAGAGAGTCTGCTCTCTGGAAATTCCGGTCGACCGCACCGGTCGACCGACAGAGAAGTAATTCTCTGCTCCAGGTGCGCGGTCGACCGGGCCGGTCGATCGGAGGCTTCAACGGTCGGATTCTTGACCGTTGGCGGTCGACCGGACCGGTCGACCGGCAGTACTGACAGATTCCAACGGCTAGTTTTCTGGCAGCCTATAAATTGGGGTTTTTGTCATTGTTTGAAGCTAAGATTTTAGGAGAGCTTTTGTCCAGTTATTTCCATTCTTTTAGCAGAGTTTTCTCCACAAAATAGAGTGCCAATATTTCCTATCAAAAGGGATTTTATCAAGAGAGTGTTTATTGTGATTTCTTGAGTTTTCCATCAAAGTTCTTTCCTTGATTTCTCACACTACACTTGAGCATCCATAGTTATATCTATCCTATAGGAGTGTTGTAGTGAGAGTTTTGTTAGGTGATCAAGTGTTTAGATCACCAAGATCTTTCTTTGTATTTGAGGAAGCGGGCAAGTGTGCTCGCGGTGTTTTGAGTTCGGGTGCGGACTTGTTGTACGAGGTGCAGCCTCGACGAGCCGGTGAGCTTGTGGTGTGTAAGGGACTTTGGGAGTCCGAGGGCTTATAGGTGTTGCGGCACCAAGGAGAGATCCGGTTGGATCGTGCATAGTGGAAATCCTTCGTGTGTCGAAGGCGGGGATGTAGAGCAAGTGTGCTCGAACCTCGAAACAAACCCTTTGTGTTTGCGATTGCTCACTCTTGCTCTCTTACTCTTTTTGTCTCACTTATATCTTGCATTACTTTATAGTCTTTATCTCTTATATGCATGATATACCTTTGTGCTCATAATTGCTATACTTGCTTGGGATTGTTATTAACACTAGTATTCAACCAAGAGAGCCAACGCGGCACCTCAACCCATTCAAGGGGAATCTAGAGGAGTTTGTCCAGAGCCTCGCAAGGGGAATTCGGCAACACTCTTGTGTTATACATAAGTGTTCAATTAAAAGAAGTTTAATTTGGTCAACTTAGTTTTAATTCCACATTATTTGTTCATAAGTGACCATTAGATTAGCCATCACCTATTCACCCCCCCTAGGTGATCTTACAATTGGTATCAGAGCTAGTGCTCTTGATATTGGGTCTAACAACCTAAGAGTTAAAGATCCTCTTTTAGGCTAATCACAAGATTTGTACACACACAATGGACTTCATGTCACCACCCACCTTTGACATTCTTAACATCCAAATTTGGAAGGTTAAGATGTCTTTGTTCCTCAAAGGACTTGGCCTTAGTGTATATCTTGCCACAACTAATAAAGAATATTGCTTAAATGGTAAGAACATTGAGGCTAATGCAAAAGCCCTTCATGCTATTAAGTCAACCCTAAATGATGATTATTTATCTAGGGTTTCTAACGTTGAATCGGCTTTTGTAGCTTGGAACATCATCACCTCCCTTGGCGAAAAGGACCTATACTATGCGGGGAGCGATTCGGACGTTGGAAGCGACATCTCCAACGTATGCTATATGGTCCAAGGGGATAACCCCTTGAGGTAAATTCTGAATCCGATGATGAGGACATGTCATATGATGAGCTATCTACATTTTGTCATCTATTGCTTGAGAAATATGACATGATTAGAAAAGAAAATAAAAATTTGAAAAAGAACATTGCTCGCATGCATAAAGAACATGACTCATTTAGAGATAACATTGCATGCTTAGAAAAAGATAATAAAAGTTGGAAAAAGAAATTTGATTGCATGCATGTAGAAAATGATTCTTTTAGAAATAAACTTGCATGTTTAGAAAAAGAAAATGAAGATTTGAAAAATGAGAATATTTCCTTAATGTCTAAATTGAATGATTTATGTGAAGGGAACACTATTTTGAAAAATAAGATTGATTTGGTGGAAAAACAAAAGGAAGATGTTTTTCAAGAAAATATTACTTTGAAAAGAAAATTTGTTGAAAAAAAAAAGATTTTGTTTCACAAAAGAAAAAGAAAATTGATCATATATCTCATCATGCTTTACATGCCACCACAAATGAGATAAATGTTTTGAAAAATAAAATGGATAATTTGAGTTCAACTTTGAACTCTTGTGCATTTAATCATACTAAGTTGGAGTCAATGTTTTCAAAGAAACAAACTCCTCATGTTCATGCACATCACTCTCATCATCATGCTTATGTTGCACACCATGATCACAATCCTACACATAAGCATACTAAGGTGTACGTATGTACACATTGTGGTCGCAAAGGCCATTTAGCAAAATTTTGTTTTGATAAGAAACCTCATTTATATTTTGCTAAGTATAAAAGATTTTGGGATCCTTACAATAAAGCTAACCCCAAAGGACCCAAGAAAGTATGGGTACCAAAACCCCACCCTTTGATTTTGATGTAGGTGAGGGCTCTCACAAAACGTGAGAGGATTGGTGCCTTGATAGCGGATGCAATGGACATGATAGACAAACTTTTGGATGCATTGCTATCAAGGAGATTTTGGTGGGAAAGACCACCATGCTTGGAGTTTTGGAGTTGGTAACAATTTCTAAACTCCTATTTTATTTATGTACATGCTTTTATTTTCATAATATCATTCATAGCATGTTCATGTTTTAAGATTTTATGTGCTTCATGTGGTATTTACATGCTTAGATGTAGAATTTGTCAAACTTGTATTTATACATGTACAAATAGTAAATTACAATTGATTCATATATGATTGAACTTCATGCTCATTTGTACCCACTATATGTATATGTATAGGCTAGTTTTGATGATTCTCTTTTATACATGTTTTTGCCTTATTTGTATGCTGTACTTCATGTATATGTATTCTTTATTCAAATCTAATAAATATACATGTATACCCGTGAGTCTCTTGCCTTCATGCAAACATCATTAATAGACTCTTTTATTTTTGGGATATGTATGCATATTGTTAGATTTGTATGAATCATACATATGCCATGAAAATTGCTAATTTTGAAAAAAAAAATGATTTTGAGTTGATTTGTTTCGATGAAAATGATTTCTATGTGTTGTTTAATAAAAAAAATATATATGTTAATCATATTTGATTTGAGCTTAAATTGACTATTTTCATAATAATACCATCTACATAACTTTTGAACAGTCACTTTTTAAGAAAATAGATAATTTTGAGCTTTATGGACTATGAGTGCTTGAACTTTTATGTATTTAGTATTATTCATGGAAAATATTTGACTTTGTATTTTTGAAGGATCTTTAACTAGTTTGTCAAAAATCCATTTAAACTAGTTATCTATTCTTCAAATTAATTCACATGATCCTATTTTTAATCATATGGATAAATTCTTTTGTATTTTCAAAATTTATTTGATGCTTCATGATTTGAATATTAGTTTAAATGTTAGCATTTGTCAACACTTGGATTTATACTTATACACATTATGGATCACAAATAAATCTATATATGATTGGGTTTGAATGCTTATTTGTGCCCATTAGGTGTGCTAGTATAGCCTAAGTTTTGATGATTATTACATTTTAAACTTGTATTCCCATTTCGGATTTATGCTATGATCGTGTGCTTTCATTTCATGTATATGTTTGTCTTGCCAAAATATTAAGATATACATGGATACCTCTTGAGTCATTTGCCTTTCATGCAAATCTATATATGGACTCAATTGTGTTTTAAGGATATGTATGTATACTTAATGTCTTGTCAAAACATACATATATCTTGAAATATAAATTTTTGTTTTTAATAAAAATTTTGTAATTTTTCAATAAAATTTTTGTGATGGATTTCATGATTTCAAAATTTTAAGGAATATTGAGTTTTATTGCTATTTTTCATGATACCATGTTCCACATAACACTAGCACACTCACTTCTTTTTGATATGGACTTTATGGATAGAGTGCTTTTTAGTGCCTTGTGTTTCATTGATATTTCATGAAAAACTTTTGACTTATTCCTTGATTGAAGGATTCCGTACTAGTTGTTAAACACCTTCATTTAACTAGTTCGAATTCTTCATGTGGTAGATTTTATGATATATACACTTAAGCTTAATTTTCAATTGGTATCATTGGATAGTTTCAATTGGTATCAATATGACCTCTTATTGTGTATACTCATATGTTGTTCTTTCATATATGTATGTATCTACTTAAATTGGTATACTCTTTTCATACATATATATGATTGTTGTGTGCTTGTATTAAAATGGATTTATATTTTAAAGCACAATAGTTGTTAATGCTAAGCTTACTTCAAATCTTATTTATTTTAAAGCTTATGCATTGTATTTCAAAATTGGTATCAAAATTCAAAATTTGATTGTTCTACATTTGGTACCTTAAAAGAAAGTTTTGTATTTTAAGATATTTCAAAATTTTGTTTTCATAAGAAAAGTTCAAAATTTTGTCTTGTTAAAGAAATATTCAAAATTTTTGATTTGTATTTCCTATATGCAAGGAGAGCTTAACATCTCTCTTACATATGGATTCATGTTGAGTATATTATAAATTGAGGAGCTTGACAACTCTTCTTTATATGATATACGTGTGTAGGGGGAGCTTCACATCTCCTCTTATGCATTACATAATATGTGTTATGTGAGTTAGGGCTTGTCATCCCTTCTTCATGTAATGCATATGTGTAGGGAAGTTAACTTAGCGTCTTCCTCTTCATGAATGTTTATCGCATATAAATCTTATTGATTGATTTGATTTTACCCTCCTTGATTTCCTTATTTTTGACAAAAAGGGGGAGAAAATTTGTTTGATGATTTGAACTTTGAACCCTTTGTTGATGATTGACAAAAAGGGGGAGAAGTATTTCAGTTATATGCATGATTTCCTTAAGGGGGAGAAGTATTTGTTCCTTACTTAAGGGAGAGAAAGATTTTGAGATGATTTTGAGTTTTTATACTTGTGCTTTTACTCATGCATAGCAATAATATAATAAGATAAAAGTTTGAGAAAAAGATTTGTGCATTCATTTGCATACATATTTATGTGCTTTAATGTCATATCTATTTATTTCTAGTGATGCATGAGTTAAGGGGGAGCTTCTTTGAAGCTTTACTTTAATCCATGCATATATAACTTCATGAGTTTTGTCATCATCAAAAAGGGGGAGATTGTTGGCCCAAAGGCCTATCACTCTAGTTTTGATGATGATCAACTCATGTAGTTATATTTGCTAATGATCTTGTTTAATTAGTGACAGATTCTTTATCAAGATCTTAGTAGGTGCAAAGCTCAACAAAGGATTAAATGTCAAGATTTGGAGCTAGCACGGGGTGATCCAAGGAGCTTTGGATCAAGCTTGGACCAAGTCAAGAAGATGAGAAGCCTTCAAGGGAAGACTTCAAGAAGTTGAAGACTTGTGTCTAGGTATAAGATTTTTATTTGTTTTAGATAAAAATGTAAAGGATAGAATAGATTGGTGGATTGCTCAAGTATATCTTACGCACACACTCTTGATAGAATTGCTTTCATAAAAAGATTTTCATGTTTAGAAAAGAATTTTTATTTGAGAAAAAGATTTTTCATTGGACAAAATACATGTCTTGGTTTTTGATGTTACCTATATACATATCTTTCAAAACCAAGTTTAGTGCTTTATGTCAAAAACTAGATATTTCATCTTGATTGTGTAGTGGATCATATCCATACACACTATGCTTTAAAGTATATCTTGTTTTTGTATTTGATGAAAATTTAGAAAAACATGTTGATATTTCAAAACCAAGTTTAGTGCTTTATGTCAAAAACTAGATATTTCATCTTGATTGTGTAGTGGATCATATCCATACACACTATGCTTTAAAGTATATCTTGTTTTTGTATTTGATGAAAATTTGGAAAAACATGTTGTTTTAGAAAAACAGTTTTTATTATGAGCCAATATTTCCAAGTTACAAAAATAGTCAAATCTTTAATAACATGCCTTGATTTTGTGCAAGCATGTTTCTATATCATAAAACTATTTTTTGTAGAATTTATATGTATTTTTGGGGATTTTATAAAAAGATTTTTATACCAGTTTTCCAGACCAGAACTGGCCTGACAGGCTGGTCCGGTCGACCGGGCGGTCGACCACACCAAGGGCCGGTCGACCCACGGTCGACCGGACGTGCACAGACGTGCATGCCTGTGTGCACTGGAGAACGGTCGACCGTTCCGGTCGACCGCTTCAGAGAGTCTGCTCTCTGGAAATTCCGGTCGACCGCACCGGTCGACCGACAGAGAAGTAATTCTCTGCTCCAGGTGCGCGGTCGACCGGGCCGATCGACCGGAGGCTCCAACGGTCGGATTCTTGACCGTTGGCGGTCGACCGGACCGGTCGACCGGCAGTACTGACAGATTCCAACGGCTAGTTTTCTGGCAGCCTATAAATTGGGGTTTTTGTCATTATTTGAAGCTAAGATTTTAGGAGAGCTTTTGTCCAGTTATTTCCATTCTTTTAGCAGAGTTTTCTCCACAAAATAGAGTGCCAATATTTCCTATCAAAAGGGATTTTATCAAGAGAGTGTTTATTGTGATTTCTTGAGTTTTCCATCAAAGTTCTTTCCTTGATTTCTCACACTACACTTGAGCATCCATAGTTATATCTATCCTATAGGAGTGTTGTAGTGAGAGTTTTGTTAGGTGATCAAGTGTTTAGATCACCAAGATCTTTCTTTGTATTTGAGGAAGCGGGCAAGTGTGCTCGCGGTGTTTTGAGTTCGGGTGCGGACTTGTTGTACGAGGTGCGGCCTCGACGAGCCGGTGGGCTTGTGGTGTGTAAGGGACTTTGGGAGTCCGAGGGCTTGTAGGTGTTGCGGCACCAAGGAGAGATCCGGTTGGATCGTGCATAGTGGAAATCCTTCGTGTGTCGAAGGCGGGGATGTAGAGCAAGTGTGCTTGAACCTCGAAACAAACCCTTTGTGTTTGCGATTGCTCACTCTTGCTCTCTTACTCTTTTTGTCTCACTTATATCTTGCATTACTTTATAGTCTTTATCTCTTATATGCATGATATACCTTTGTGCTCATAATTGCTATACTTGCTTGGGATTGTTATTAACACTAGTATTCAACCAAGAGAGCCAACGCGGCACCTCAACCCATTCAAGGGGAATCTAGAGGAGTTTGTCCAGAGCCTCGCAAGGGGAATTCGGCAACACTCTTGTGTTATACATAAGTGTTCAATTAAAAGAAGTTTAATTTGGTCAACTTAGTTTTAATTCCGCATTATTTGTTCATAAGTGACCATTAGATTAGCCATCACCTATTCACCCCCCTCTAGGTGATCTTACAGACCTGGCATCTTGACTCTTCATTTTGAGATTTCGGGATAACTTGAGAAGCAAGTTACCCTAAATCCAAATCTTCCAATATCTTTTAACAACGAATTTCTTATCTTTGCACTCTCCTTCTTTGGATTTTATCCTCATCCTGCAAGTATTTAGGGTTGAATAGAAGTCCATCCCTTTACTCTTCTTTTAATATTTGCAACTTTTGCACTTTGTAATTGCAACTTTGACATTTGATAATTGCAACTTTTCACTTGGCTTGGACATGGGCTTTTGGGCTTCTTTTAAGGCTTTATTCTTTATTTTTTATTACTCAAGGCCTGCACACAATAAATAATAAAATATTAGTAAATGTGCAAAATTATAGGAATAAATATGAAAATGTGATAGTAAATGTATTGATAAATATGCACTTTTTACTGCCTATCACACCTCCACACTTATCTTTTTGCTCGTCCTCGAGTAAAAATTAAAAAGAAAAAAGAAAAACTAATCTAGCTAACTCACTTTCGTAGGAATTACGGTTGCACTTAGCATGTGCAACAAGCCGTTAAACCTCTAGGTTACCCTAGAGGACGAGTGTTGTCTCGTGAGGGTTTTCAGCGGATTACACCCACAAAATCCATAAAAAGGAAAATATTTGAAATATGTTTGAAGAAACTAAGTAATCTATAAGTTTTTAGAATTATCATTTTTATTCATTCTTAAACTTAGTCTTTATATAGTAAATTGTTATCCTTTTTAGGTAAGGATCAAAACTGAATTTTTGTATAGCCTTTTTCATTACCAAAAGTCATATGCATCCTTGTGAATCTTTACTAGGAATTCCTTCACTTGGACTCTCATGCCTCTTTATTATTATTTTTTCTCTCTTTTTTTTAATATGTGTAACTCATCTAATTTTCTTTCGTGTAAGCATGTAGGCTTCTTGAGGCCCTCATACCTAACTAATTGACTATTAAATGTGTTAGTACATATATAATATTTCTTAATTTTCTTAGGCTTTCTAATCCACCCATGTAGCGAACTTAAAGTCGGTGGCTCCTAAACTGGTTGGTTTTAGGGCACCGGGTGAGAAAACACCCCACGGACTCAAATTCGAGTGAACTAGGCCGCAAAACTAAGAACTTTATTTATAAAGTCACCTTTAGGCATGAATACTTATGCTTCTTGAGGCACATGTATCCAGCTTAATTAGTGATTTTTATTTTTTTATTTTTTTATTTTTATATATTTTTTTATATGAGGCACAAGGGTCTTTGCCTTACCTAGATATGCATTAGGTATGCACATTTTATTAAGGTAAAAATCAAGACTAATTACTTATTCAATTTCTCCTCTTATACCTAAAAATTTAACAATTTATTTATTTTGACCAAGTTTTAGAAATCCTAATCATAATTTTCCTAATTCTTAAGACTAACTTAGATTTCTTTCAAAAGATAAGTCAAAATATTGTCCTTTTTCAATTTTTTTTTCATTTTTTTTCATTTTTTTAATATTAGCAAATTTTTGTTAGTTTCTACCTATGTTAGTATGTTAGTAAAGCCTCCCCCCACACTTATCTCATGCATTGTCCTCAATGTATGAATGAATGCATGTATGCATGAAAAAGAAGAAGGGAAGGCAGAAGTTACCTCAAGGTGGTGGTTCCGGTGGTGGTCTAATTGGGCCAAGCGTTACTACCCAATCAAGATAATGTGGTAGTTCACGGGACCTACCTTTATTGACCTCTTTTCTATTTACATGTTTACAGTCCCTAGTATGAATAGGATCATGGAAGATCCTCTCATGAAACTTACTTCCTTTACATGACCAGTCCTGGAAAATCATCACAGAGTCATGGTCTATACTTATGTCCAACAAAAGAATGTGACTTAGTAGAATGGTTGACTTGGACTTAAGAATGATAGGTTCAGAAACTAATACCGACTCAGGAAGATAACTTAAATCAAGTAAGGGTTCAGGAGTCGAGCTAGGTTCAAGAAGTGGGTCCAAATCAAGAAGTTGAAACTCAAGTCCACAATCATTTTCCCACAATAGAATGTGACTTACTATTGGTGATTCAAGTTCAAGAATGACAGGTGTGGGAATCAAAACTGACTCTAAAATATTACCTAAATCGGGTAACAGAACAGGAGTTAATATTGATTTGGGAATTTGAACTCGATCACAACAAATTTGAGAATCAAGGTCACATATCTCATTGGGTTCAATCTCAAAAAAATGAGAACTTGCCAATTTGTCAATGGGACTTTCAAAAGTATGAAATTGGTCAAGTTCAATATGATGATCATCAAAAATGGATGATTCAATTTCATGATCTATTGGTACGGGAATAAATGTTGGCTCAGAAAATTGGTCCAAATTGGGCAATAATACTGGAGTCAACATAGACTCGAAAATGGAAACTGAATCGCAAAGTTGGGGATCGGTTCACATTCACAATCTAATTCAATCTCATTGAAATTAAAACTAGCCAATTTGTCCAAGGATTGGGATTGATCAAGTTCATATTGATGTGATGAAATTGAATTTTGATCAAGGTCTTCTAGACAGAATGATTCTTGGTTCCTATCAACTTGGTTGGTTAGTTCAAGAATGTTTGAAAGTCTAGAAATTTGATCATTCATTATATCTTGCAAACGATCCACTTTTTCTTCTAACCCATCGAATGGATCATTGGATGACTAAAACATTGGTGATGTGGGAAAAGACGTATAGGAAGATAATGGTTGAACAGGTGGTTGACCATATGGCTCAGGGGTATTGAATCCCCATTAACTCTGTGACGAGTAGTGATGATTATTCCAATCTTGTTCATAGTATTGGGACTGGGGCATGTAATGATTCGGATAAGACCAGTCTGGCACACTAGGTTGGTTAAAGTTATGATATGCCGGGTTGGTAATATCCGAAAAAGAGGTTGGTGTGTAATATGGATTAAAATTGGAAAAATTATTATTATATGCCATATCACACAAATACAAACAAAAGAAAAAAACAAACAAATAAGCAAACAAAAAAAAGAAAAAATTCTAACCTAAGTTAGGGTAGACCTATGACCTAGACGACTCCTAACTTGTTAGACTGTCCACGGGAGGTAGGGTGCAGACTTTGACCATAAGTTAATCAGCCAGGTCAGGGCAAGATTGGTGGGAGGTTTTCTGTCAAAGACGTTCCGTAATTAAATAACCACCAATTTTCGAGCTTTCGGCCCTCAATCCCCTTCCTAGACACTGATTTGGCAGGAGTCAAATTCTAACACCGTTCCCCTTTAGGATAATCTCCTAATTGAGTCCGAGATATTCCTAGGGCCAACGTCTAGTCAATTTTTATTTAGGGTTAGGGTTGTGAGTGCAATGGAGATGATTTGTGGGCCAAGGAAGGGTGATGAAATCCCCACCTTATGTTATTTATGGGTTATGCCCTTAAATTTTTTTTTGTGTACGTGTAAAGCAGTAGATAAGTAATCACTCAAAAAGCAGTAAATCAGCCAAGAGTGTTTCTTAATCTATATGCAATGCAAACGTACCTTATCTCCAGCACTCTTCAACAAAAATTAAAAAAAATTAAATAGACATGTGCTTAAGATGCAAGAGTCTAATTTTTTTTATTTTTCAACAAATGGGTTACTGTTAATTAATTAGCAGTGTACAGGTTTATCACAGAGCAAATTTTAACAAAGCAGTAAATTAGATTTCAAAGTAGCAGCAACCTGCAGAAAACAGGGTAAGTAGTGAACTACTCAGGCCGCGGAAACGCGGCTTTTGCCGCGGAACCGCGGCTCTGTAGTAGGCCCTGTTGCTCTGCCATCAAGGGCAGATGCACAGAGTTGCTATATGTCCTTACTGCTTGTTAGTTTTCCTGTTCTCCAAACCTGCAAACAGAAAGAATAAAAGAATTAGTTATTTATTTATTTTTTTATTTTTAGAGAATAACTTACCGTCCCTCCCCGGCAATGGCGCCAAAATGTTGATTGAGATTTTTCTGCACACAAAATATAGAATATTAGATTTAGAAGTAAAGATGTGCAAGGTGCTCAATTCTAATCCGCTGTAGCAATGGCTATGCAGGTCGTGATCCTCAGGGAGGGACTAGCGATGGAAGCTTGTTTAGTAAGTTTCTCTCTCTTTTTATTTATTAAAAGGAAAATAAGAAAATAGTAGTTAAAGTTAGGTTAGGAAGAAAGCGGTAGATTAAGAAGATGGAGAAATTAGAAGTGATATGATATTTACAATGAAAAAGAAGAAGTGTGAAAAAGATTGGGAATTTGATGATTTTACACTAAAAATAAAAGAAAACCAAAAACTAGAAACACATACTTACCTCTTCTGCCTGTTTACCTTTGAACTGTTGCAACGACTTACCTTGTCTTTGAAGGCATTCAAGCATGGCGTATAGGATCTTCCACCTTCTCGATCTACACTACGAAAATAAAAGATAAACTATACTAGCAAGAGAAGGTTTGTTCATCACTATAGGCCATCAAGGGCACTTCTTCGGCTAAGCAGTCTCGAAGCGGTCAGATCTCATGGTTTGCAAGACATCGAGAGAAACAATAAAATAAAACAAGAATAGAAGACAAAAATAAAATAAAAACAAAAACAAACTTTGAATAGATTTTATTAACAATGGAAGAAAAGTTTGACTTACACCGATGTCACCTCAGTACAAGCATGAACTCCTTCCTCCATGAAAGCATCCTCTACTCTCAGTTACATAAAAAATAAAAAGAAAAATAAAAACCTAAACTACAACTAGCCTAAAAACCCTAGATTTTGCTCTGTAGTTCACAGTACGCCCTTCTCTGTTGCTCTACAGGGGTATTTATAGGTGCAGAAGGAGGTAGAGTCCTAGTACGATTCCTCCACGAAAACTGTTACCCAGAGTCATCCGTATTGCCGCGGAAACGCGGCTTGGGCCGCGTTTCCGCGGCCAAGTCGTGTCTGATGGCCACGCGCTTTCGCGCGTGGCCTCCTCTGGTTCGTCCATCTGGGATTATCCGTATAGATCTGGCATCTCGACTCTTCATTTTGAGATTTCGGGATAACTTGTGAAGCAAGTTACCCTAAATTCAAATCTTCCAATATCTTTTAACAACGAATTTCTTATCTTTGCACTCTCCTTCTTTGGCTTTTATCCTCATCCTGCAAGTATTTAGGGTTGAATAGAAGTCCATCCCTTTACTCTTCTTTTAATATTTGCAACTTTTGCACTTTGTAATTGCAACTTTGACATTTGATAATTGCAACTTTTCACTTGGGCTTGGACATGGGCTTTTGGGCTTCTTTTAAGGCTTTATTCTTTATTTTTTATTACTCAAGGCCTACACACAATAAATAATAAAATATTAGTAAATGTGCAAAATTATAGGAATAAATATGAAAATGTGATAGTAAATGTATTGATAAATATGTACTTTTTACTACCTATCATACATAGCCGGGTCAAAGTTATCCGAGTCAAATGAGGTCGGGGTGAAATATGGATTCATATTAGGATTGAAAAAAATTTTATTGTTAAAATCCATTTCATAATTTACAAAAAAAAGAAAAACAAACAAACAAAGAAAGAAAGAAAAAGAAAAGAAAACAAGCCTATGCTAGGGTTAACTTAGACCTAGATGACTTATAACTGGTTAGACTGTCCATGGGGGTACATCATCAGAATCTGACCACGAGTTAATCGGCCAGGTAGGGTTAAGATCAGTGGGAGGTATCCGTACCGAAGCAACAGGCCTAATTATGCCAAACCATTGTTCTCCGAGATTTCGCCTCTCAATTCTCAACCTTCGACACTGATTTGACAAGATTCAACTTCTAACAACTTTCTCCTTAGGCCAATCTCCTAAATGAGTCCGAGATGTCCCTAGGGGCGAACGTCTAGCAAGTTTAATTAAGGCTTGGGTTGTTGTTGGCCCAAAGGCCTTCCACTCTAGTTTTGATGATGATTAACTCATGTAGTTATGTGTACTAATAATCTTGTGATTTTAGTTTCAGATCATTAATCAAGTTATTAGTTGGTGATTAGCTTCAACAAGATGATTTGGAAGCTACCCACATGTTGATTCAAGAGCCCGAGCGTCAAAGATCATATATAGCACTTGCTCGATGGATCAAGGAGTTTTGGATCGAGTCGGCTTGGAGATTGCGCTCTACAAGAAGACTTCGGTACATAGTTTAGTTTTGTGTTTAGATCCAAATTGTAAAGATTAGAATAGTATGATAATGCTCAAGTTTACAACACACACGTTTCATGTTTTAAATATTGGTTTTGGTTTTTCGGCTTTTGGTTTAACCAATCTTGGTTTCATGAATAGATATATCAAAACAAGTTTACATGGTTTAATGTATATATAATTTGTTCTATATACATGCATGCTTTAATTTCCTAGACAAACTTAGTTTTGACTTACTTATTCATGTGTTTTATGTTTTGGTAGTTTTGACAAAACATATTTTGGAATTAAAGACAAAAACTATGATATATATGTGTTTCATGTATATTGGATCTCTATCCATATGCATCATGCTTCAAAGTTGTTTAATATCATGTTTTTGTATTTGGAAGAGTTTTGGTAAAATCAGATTTTCATTTGGAAAATACAAGTTTGATAAAATACAAGTTTTGGTATTTGGTAAAAATGATATGTCACAAAAATAGTTCAAATTGCATGATATTTGAGTTAAAATTTTTATCACATGTTTATATATCAATGCAAAATGATAAAACTATTTTTGGTGATTTTTAGAAGTGTTAAAAGATTTTTTAGAAATATTTTTAAACATTTTTCTAATTTAATTTTCTGATTCCAGGCTTCACCAGTCGACTAGTCTTCTGACCAAGTCGACTTGGCTGAAGTCGGTCGACCGGATCGGTCGACCGACGTGCACAATTCTGTGCACGTTTGGAGTCACTGGGACGGTCGACCGGCTGGGTCGACCGACTGAGAGCAGTTTGTTCTCTGTTTGTTTCGGTCGACCGGGCGGTCGACCGGTAGCTGGCAACGGTCAGAATTTGACCGTTGGACGGTCGACCGGACCGGTCGACCGGCAGTGTATTTCTGGCTTTTTCTGCTGCCAACGGCTATATTTTTCTGGGGTCTATAAATACCCCATTTGTGAGAGTTTTTCTCTAAGATTTTTTGTGCGAATTTTTCCCTACTCTCTGGTGTTTTCACAGCAATCAAAAGAAGTTTTTAGATTCAAATTGAACAATCTATTTGGTGTTTTTGCTAGGGTTTGAAAATTCAAAGAAAAGGGTTTTTGGGAAAAAGATTTTGATTCATCTTCTATATCTTTGTTTCAGTTTTTCCCAAGAATTTTCTTTGTGATTTTTGATTTCCATCCCATTGGTTTTCTCCACACTTGAGCTAAAATCTATTATCTTTTCTATAGGATTTTTGTGTGGGAGAAAGAGATTGTTTGTGGTTGTTGTTTAGACCACCAAGTTAAAAACCCAATCATTGTTTGGCTTTGTGCCTTGGGTTGTATCCCTCAAGTTGTGAGGTGATCCTTGCGTTTGCTTTGTGCTAATCCCTCGGGTTGTGAGGTGATTGTTTTGTTGGATTGGAGCTTGCCTCAAGGAGGAGGTTGTGGTTGTAAAGAGAGGAGTTGGGTACTCCTTGTGAGAGTCCTAGGAGGACTAGCTAGTGGATTGGAAATCCTTCTGGGTGAAGGCGGGGATGTAGAGCTGGGTGCTCGAACCTCGAAATACATCTTATTGTTTGCGCTTGATCCATTGACTCTCTCTATCTCTCTCTTTACTTTGTGCCTTGCAAATATTCATATTGTGCATTCATTATTGCTTGGCTTGGTTGTGTGTGCATCATTTGTTGATCACACTTGAGTGTATTGCAATTAAGTTTTTAAATTCCGCATTTAGTTCATAGATTAGCATAATCACCTATTCACCCCCCTCTAGGTGATCTTTCAATTGGTATCAGAGCTAGTGCTCCTGATATTTAGGTTTAACCACCTAGGAGTAAGATCTTAGTTTGCTAATCTTCATTTGCATTTTTCATTTGCACACATTTAGGTTGCACTCATGGATAGCCCTCCTATGTTTGACCATTTTAGACTTGATTTTTGGAAGGCTAATATGACTAAACATTTAAAAAGCCTAGGACATTTTGTTTATCAAGCCATCACTATTGAATCCCTCCCAAATAGTAGCAAGCATAAGAAAGCCAATGCACTTGCACTTAAAACACTTAGAGCATCTCTTAATGAATTTCTTTTACCCATTTTTGCTCATTATGATTCGGCTTTTGCAGTTTGGAGCATATTGACTTCTCCCAAGCTTCCAAGGATTATCAACAAAATGAGGAGATCTAGGAGAGACAAGTCCGAAGAGCATTGCTTCATGGTCCAAGGGAAAAACTCCCTTGAGGTACAATCGGATTCTCAAATAGATGATAGCTCTAGTTCCTATTGCCATGGTTGTTTTGAAGTTCAAACTTTAAATTTGAAACTTGCTCAAAAGCTTGAAAATTTATTGGAAAAATACAATCTTTTGAAAGAGGACAACCTTGTTTTGAAAAATGAATTGAAGGATTTATGTTCTAATTTTGAATTGGTTTTGCAAGAAAAGGAAGAGATTACTAGTGAACGTGACTCACTAAGATCTCAACTAGACCTTGCCCTAAAAGATATTGAATTTTGAAAAGCAAAAATGATTGTGATGATGTTGTGAAAAACAATGAGATTTTATCTTCAAAATTGGATTTTGTTTTAGAAGATAATCTTGCTTTGAAAAATAAAATTGATTCAATTACAAAAGAATTGGATTTGGTTTTAAAGAAAAATGAATCTTTGAAAATTGAAATTGATTCACATGTGTACCATGCTAGTATAGCTTCTTCTTCTTCTTGCACACCCATTGCATGCTCCACTTTGTCTTCCACTATTAAAAATGTTATAAATGTTTTGAAGAAAAGTGTTGAATGTTTGGGCTTCACTTTGAGCCAATGCACATTGAATCATACACGTTTGGAAACCTTGGTTCGCAAGAAACAAGGTCCATCTTTGCATGCACACCCTTCATGGCATACACATACTTTCCACGGTCACCACCATCGCACGTATGCTCATGTGTACACATGTACACATTGTAGCCGAAAAGGCCATCTTGCTAGATTTTGTTATGATCGTATTTATCATGAAAATTTAGCAACTAATCTTGTTTGGGTTAGAAAGGATACTAACCCCCATGGACCCACAAGGAAATGGGTACCAAAGACCACCTCTATACTTTTTGATATAGGTGGGAGCTCTCGCTTAACGTGAGAGTGTTGATGCCTTGAGGTGGATGCGTTCCGTGCCTAAAGAAAATATTTTGGATGCATCACTTTCAAGGGGAGTTTGGTGGGAGGACCACCATGGTTTGGAGAACTAGAGAAGTGCCCTTCATCGGTTTTGGTATCATTCTCTAACTCCCATTTTTATTTACATGCTTTTCATGCTTATCTATTTATAGCATGTTATGTTTTATTGTTCATTATGCCTATGTCATGTTTATTAGATTAGTGTTATACATGTTTAGTGACTTGAGCACCCATGTTTTATATGGATCTATATTTAGTGTTCTCACCTTGTTTAAACTAACATGTATGCCCTAGATCTAATGCACATGCATATACATGATGATCATATGGATGTTTATGATGTTTTGTTTTGATGACTCATGTTTTGTTTAGTTTGTTGAATTCCATGTTTATTAGATCCTTGTCATGTATATTTAGCTTTTGAGATCACCCATGTTTAGATAGACCCATTTGTTGTGTTCTCACCATTATTTGATTATTATGTATTTCAATGATTCTAATAGCATGTGGATTTACTTCATAATCATTTTTATGCTTATCATGTTGATTTTTGACCCGTTTTATGCTTAATGATTTGAATATACGTTTAGATGTTAGTTTTCATTAAGACAAGAATTTATACTTGTACATATAGTGGGATACAAATAAACCTTTATATATGTTTGTGCTTGAGTGCCTATTTGTACCCATTAGATGTGCTAGTATAGTCTAGTTTGATGATTCATGCATTTTAACCTATATTCCCATTTTGGATATGTTTCTATGATCATGTGTTTTAACTTCATGTATATGTCTACCATGTCCAAACTTTTAGATATACATGTACATCCTTGAGCCACGTGCCTTCATGCATATATCTTTGTGGACTCATTATGTTTAGGATATGTATGTATACTTTAGTTTGTACATGACATACATATGCCTTGAAGTTTAAATCGTTTGAAGAATTTGATGATTTCAATTGGTGATTTTCATGATTTTCATGATTTTTCTTTAGATAATTGGTGATTTTCATGATTATCATATTTTTAAGGTAATTTAAATTGGAATTGAAAATTTAGTTTTTCATGTGTTAATGTTTTCAAGGAATTTCATATGAGCCTAATTGAATATTTTCATGTTGATATGTGTCACATTATACTTGTACACTCACTTTATTAGTTTACTCATGATTTGTTTTCATGAGAATTTGAATGAGCTTTATGGACTTTGAGTGTTTAGTGATCATGTGATTTACATGTGTTTCATGAAAAACAATTGTGTTTTATTCCTTGCTTGAAGGATTTCGTACTAGTTTTAAAAGGTTTTTCCTATAACTAGTTCGTATTCTTCACTATGGTAGAGATTTTCAAACATACTATATTTTCAAATCTATTTTTGAAAACCCCTACCATCAATGGGAGGATGGATGGGAGATCATGTTCATGCATGTTTTATAATGAAAATCATTTAAAACTTGAACCATGATTGGGAGGTATAGTTATATGAGATATACACTTGATCTTATTGTTGTTTTAATTGGTATCATTGAATTCTTTAATTGGTATCAATTTTAACATTTCTTGTATACTCATATGTGTTTGCATGTATGTATGCTTCATTTCAAAGAATATCAATTTCTATTGGTATCTATCTTTCATACATATATATGTTTTATTTGTACTTATTATATCCCTATATCTTTAAGCACAAAATCTTGTTTATGCTAGTGCTTGAGCTTCAATTTTGTTTCAATTGATTACTTTTAAATTAGTATCAAGCCTATGCATCATTTTAGTTGGTATTTCATAAAGGGGGAGAAAATTTGATTTTGTCTCTCAATTGGTGATTTCTCAATTGGTATTTGATTCCCACTCCCTTACTTTATGATTGAAAATTTCAAATTGGTATCATATGTTTAATATGAAAATTATTTACAATTGGTATCAAAATTTTGTTTAGACATTCATAATTTATTATGTTTAATTTCAATTGATATCAAGATGTTTCATGTGTTTTTGCTTAAAATTTGTATCAATAATTTTTGTTTGTTTCCTTTCAATTGGTATCAAGATGCTATTCTTTAACATATTTTCAATTGGTATCTTAATTGATTGTCACCTCTAATTGATTTTGTTTTTGTTTTAGACAAAAGAAAGGAAAATATTATTTTTTTTATTCATTGTTTCGAACAAAAAGGGGGAGAAATATTTATTGATTTTTCAATTGATTTGGCTTTGCTTTTACCCCTTATTGAAGATTGATTCTGTGTATTAAAAGGAAAGAGAAGATTTTGTTTTGTTTTGATTTTACCCCTTTGTTGATGATTGACAAAAAGGGGGAGAAGAATTTGGGTTTATATATGCATGTTTTTGTTTTGCATATATTAAGTTTAATTTAGTCTAATTTTAATTGGTATCTAAAGCATGTTTTGTAATTGGATGTTTTGTAATTGGTATCTAGAATGTAATTGGCATCTAGAGCATGTTTTGTTTTAAACATTTCATTGGAATTGGTGTTTTGTTTTAAACATTTCATTGGAATTGGTATCTAGAGCATGTTTTGTTTTTGAACATTTCATTGGTATCTAGAACCCTTTATTGTTTATGCATAGATATGCATGTTTCATGTTTCATGTTTAAGAGCCTTCATTTGCACGTTCATTATGTTTATTTGGTTATGCATGAGTTAAGGGGGAGCTTCTTTGAAGCTTAACTTTAATCCATGCATATATAACTCCATGAGTTTTGTCATCATCAAAAAGGGGGAGATTGTTGGTCCAAAGGCCTTCCACTCTAGTTTTGATGATGATTAACTCATGTAGTTATGTGTACTAATAATCTTGTGATTTTAGTTTCAGATCATTAATCAAGTTATTAGTTGGTGATTAGCTTCAACAAGATGATTTGGAAGCTACCCACATGTTGATTCAAGAGCCCGAGCGTCAAAGATCATATATAGCACTTGCTCGATGGATCAAGGAGTTTTGGATCGAGTCGGCTTGGAGATTGCGCTCTACAAGAAGACTTCGGTACATAGTTTAGTTTTGTGTTTAGATCCAAATTGTAAAGATTAGAATAGTATGATAATGCTCAAGTTCACAACACACACGTTTCATGTTTTAAATATTGGTTTTTGGTTTTTCGGTTTTTGGTTTAACCGATCTTGGTTTCATGAATAGATATATCAAAACAAGTTTACATGGTTTAATGTATATATGATTTGTTCTATATACATGCATGCTTTAATTTCCTAGACAAACTTAGTTTTAACTTACTTATTCATGTGTTTTATGTTTTGGTAGTTTTGACAAAACATATTTTGGAATTAAAGACAAAAACTATGATATATATGTGTTTCATGTATATTGGATCTCTATCCATATGCATCATGCTTCAAAGTTGTTTAATATCATGTTTTTGTATTTGGAAGAGTTTTGGTAAAATCAGATTTTCATTTGGAAAATACAAGTTTGATAAAATACAAGTTTTGGTATTTGGTAAAAATGATATGTCACAAAAATAGTTCAAATTGCATGATATTTGAGTTGAAATTTTTATCACATGTTTATATATCAGTGCAAAATGATAAAACTATTTTTGGTGATTTTTAGAAGTGTTAAAAGATTTTTTAGAAATATTTTTAAACATGTTTCTAATTTAATTTTCTGATTCCAGGCTTCACCAGTCGACTAGTCTTCTGACCAAGTCGACTTGGCTGAAGTCGGTCAACCTGATCGGTCGACTGACGTGCACAATTCTGTGCACGTTTGGAGTCACTAGGACGGTCGACCGGCTGGGTCGACCGACTGAGAGCAGTTTGCTCTCTGTTTGTTTCGGTCGACCGGGCGGTCGACCGGTAGCTAGCAACGGTCAGAATTTGACCGTTGGACGATCGACCGGACCGGTCGACCGGCAGTGTATTTCTGGCTTTTTCTGCTGCCAACGGCTATATTTTTCTGGGGTCTATAAATATCCCATTTGTGAGAGTTTTTCTCTAAGATTTTTTGTGCGAATTTTTCCCTACTCTCTGGTGTTTTCACAGCAATCAAAAGAAGTTTTTGGATTCAAATTGAACAATCTATTTGGTGTTTTTGCTAGGGTTTGGAAATTCAAAGAAAAGGGTTTTTGGTAAAAAGATTTTGATTCATCTTCTATATCTTTGTTTCAGTTTTTCCCAAGGATTTTCTTTGTGATTTTTGATTTCCATCCCATTGGTTTTCTCCACACTTGAGCTAAAATCTACTATCTTTTCTATAGGATTTTTGTGTGGGAGAAAGAGATTGTTTGTGGTTGTTGTTTAGACCACCAAGTTAAAAACCCAATCATTGTTTGGCGTTGTGCCTTGGGTTGTATCCCTCAAGTTGTGAGGTGATCCTTGTGTTTGCTTTGTGCTAATCCCTCGGGTTGTGAGGTGATTGTTTTGTTGGATTGGAGCTTGCCTCAAGGAGGAGGTTGTGGTTGTAAAGAGAGGAGTTGGGTACTCCTTGTGAGAGTCCTAGGTGGACTAGCTAGTGGATTGGAAATCCTTCTGGGTGAAGACGGGGATGTAGAGCTGGGTGCTCGAACCTCAAAACACATCTTGTTGTTTGCGTTTGATCCATTGACTCTCTCTATCTCTCTCTTTACTTTGTGCCTTGCAAATATTCATATTGTGCATTCATTATTGCTTGGCTTGGTTGTGTGTGCATCATTTGTTGATCACACTTGAGTGTATTGCAATTAAGTTTTTAAATTCCGCATTTAGTTCATAGATTAGCATAATCACCTATTCACCCCCCCTCTAGGTGATCTTTCAGTTGTGTGAGTAGGGAGGTGATTTTCGGGCTAAGAGAGGGTAATGACTTCCCCACCTTATGCTGTATTGGGTTTTGCCCTTAAGTTCAATTTGTGCAAGTGTGCAATATAGATAAGAATGAACACACAAAGAGAGTAAATCACCCACGTGTTTGTCCTAACTATATGCAATGCAATATGTACACCTCCGTCAAGATCACAACAACACAAGAATAAACTACAGTGTATTAGAATTGAAATCGACACGTGCCTAGATGCAAATGTCTAAACCGTTTTAAAACATTCAATTACCGTATTTTAGTTCTTAATATTATTACAGTGTACAGGTAATATAAAAAAGTAGCAGCAGAATATAATAATATATAAGAATTTACCCAATCACACAAAAGCAAGTGTGGACTTCTGCAATACTAAAAATTTGACCTGCACACCAAAAAATAAAAAAGAAAAGTTAAAAAAAACATGAAATCAAACCGTTCCCATCCCCGGCAACGGTGCCAAAATTTGATCAGGGGAAAATCGTGCACAAAAAGTGTATGTTTTGAAATCAATAGTTAAAAGTGCGTGCTTTGGCCTCCTAGATACTTCTGTTATAGCATAGAAGCTAAACGGGTCAAATCCACAGGGACAAGAAGCGATAGAAGCTTTACCAGAATGTTCACGTGTGTGTTAAAATTTCTTCAACATTTTAAAGAGTCAAAAGAAAAAAAACAAAGAACGGAAAAAGAAGAGTACGGTGAAACACGAAGAAGTGGGAAACATAGAAAAGATGGTATTTATGTTTTTTGGAATATATCTAAAACAAAGTAAAAAGAAAAGAAAACCCATGGCTGCTAACTACTAATGGCTCCACTAACCATACTAACCTCTTAGTGATAGTTACCTTACATGTATCCTTGGCCATCACTAGTCCTTGATTCAAGAGCATTTCAAAGAATGACCCATAAGATAACTTTCACATCCAAACTCAACAAAATATGTGCAAGTTACACTTAAACCATCAAAACTAAATAAGAGTAAGCATAGAGTAAAATAATGTTAGCTTGTTAGAGAGTTAGGATGTTAGAGTGTTTGAATCCATCATCATGAGCCATCAATGGCTCTTGCAAGAGCAAGGCCAAGTAGAAACTATTAGATTCATGTGGGTTATCAAGTAAGAAGTTAGCAAGTTAATGGTTAGTAGTTAGTTTCCATGAGAGAAAATTAGCTAAACATTTAAAAGGAGTTAGAGAGAAGAAAATAAAGAGAGGTAAAGAGAGAACCTTTTATAGATTGTCACCTTTCATTACAAGCACTCTTACTTTCCAACCATGTACCACTCTCTTTCTTATTACAAGATCTATAAGAAATAGAAAATACAAAGAGGAAAAAGAAAGAATAACTAACCTAAACTACCCTAAAACTACAACATGGAGAAGAAAACACTAAAAACTATCCTAAAAACTACTCAAAACTCCTCCTCTCCCTGCTCTAAAAATCTTAGAGTATTTATAGGCGAAAAGGGGTACTAAGGAATCTGTACGGAGCCGCGCGTAAAATCTTGGCACGTGGCTCCACAACATTATCCCATTTTCGTGATAATTCTAGGGCAGTGCGCGGCGCCGCCTGCTGTGCGCCCCCCGCTTGTCCCCCTGTCGGCTGTATATCTTGGAATCCAGATTTGGGCCCCGGTTTTGATGAAATCACCCTCCAAGGTCAATGGATATCTTTGTAGGCTTTTAATCACTAATTAAATGGTGATTTTAGGTCTTCTTCTTCATTTCATTCCATGGACGTAGAAACAAGCAAGAGAGGTATTGTTAACAGGATTTACTATTGAATAAATGTGAAGATGTGGTATGAAATATGCAATTTTAGAGACTAATTAGTTGGCGAGGGCCTCAACGCGTTGCTCCAATTTGCTCATCCTTTTGGAATGAATGCTCCCATACTCTGAGTTATCCTCCTCTTCAAATGAAGACTTAGGTGGCTCAGAGTTAGAATGCTCTTCATTCTCGGTGTTCGTAGAGAATGAGCTCTCCCCTTCCTTCTGTTTGTCATTGGACTTTTTGGAAGGAGTCTTGGCCTTCGGCTTCTTTTTGTCCTTAAGCAGCTAGCATCTGCTTAAGGGTGTCGATAGATTCTTGCTGGGCTCGAATCATATCGAATAGTTCCCATTGGACTTAGGCCTGCTCTTCGAATCGATTGGCCATCTCTTCGGGAGTTCCCACCAAGTAATCAAAGGTGGTTATCCCCGAATTAGGATTCGAAGAATGGGATTCAATGATGGCGGAATGCTCGTCATTTATCTCAATCCCCCTAGCCAACAGATTATAGTCGACTGGGGTAATCGTTCCCGTGTGGGTCCGAGTCTGTTAGTAGACCCCTTCAGGTTCGATAAGAATATCCTTCAAATCAGGAGAACGATCAGTATCCGACTCCTCTGAGCTAACAGCCGGTTGCTTCCCCATGGACTTGCTTTGTGTGGAACTCAGCCCCACCATGTTTGTAGTTATTTTTGGGTACTCGATGTTGTAGAATGATTTCTTCTTCTAGGATCATCGTCTTTTGACTGATTTTGAAGCCGTCGACAATCGGCTAAAAACCGAAGGTTTACTTGTCTGAAAGCCGCAATGACAATCAGAGAGCACTGCTGAGATTACCTGCTCCTAGTGGTATCGAGGGGCGATTTGATGGACGCTTCTCTTTCTTGTCAGGTAGTCCTTTAGGTCCGTTAAAGGAACGTCTGAGGAACTAGCTCGAACCCCTGGGGGTGAGGATTTTTTGGCTGAACGCAGGTCTTGTTTCTTTGTTGAAACGCGGCCATCATGTTTAGAGTCAGAAATGCGGGCCTCGTGCGCTGTTGAAGAATGGGGCCTCATATTTCAGAACCGTCAAAATGAGGGTCTTGCGTTGGGCGCGGACCTTGCATTGTTGAAGAATGCGGCGCTCGCATTCTGGGACAGAAACTCGGTCCTCGCGTCATTTAAGAGAAACACGGGTATCAACCTCGTGTTCTGAATCTGCAGAACAAATTGTCTCTGCAAAATCATCGAGCTGTTGTCGATGAGCGTGACATCTTCGTTGACATTCAGCATTTTGGTTAAGCCGCATGTTGGGAACTTCCGGCAACCTGGAATTGCAGAATTTGTAGAAGAGGAGGGCAACAGAATTGGTATTCATTGTTTCTTTGATCATGCACCACGACTTTTGCCCTGTGGGTACACGAAAGGTTTTTAGAACCTCTTCAGAAGTGGCACCCTTTGTATTGTGATCAGTGGTGCGGGCCACTTTAGGAGTAATCTCTGAAATGATTTGAAAGTGGGTCCCAGAAGAGACTTTCCGATATTGTTGTATTGCCTTGGGGCTGGCAGAGCATAAGGAAAGGAACACCTCAAATTTTCCTTAGTCGAATTCCAGGACAAGGGACTCTATCATCTTCTCGAGGAGTCGGACATCAACTTGCACCACAGCATTCTTATCAGTGGAGAAAGAAATCCCCAGCGGAGTCACAATTTTTTATTTGCATAGGAAAAAAGTTCTTGGTCGATGTTAGATTTTTTTGAGTGGCTGAAAAATTATAGTGGAATGATTCTGATTACAAAAGAGGGAAGAAGGCTCAGTTCTCTCCTTTATTTAAAACTGGGTTCTTCGAATGGCGATGGAGAGTGATTCTTGTTCTCTGTTGACCAGCCAACTGTCTAGATTCTCTTCAGGATGCTCTTAAAGACAAATCAGAGAGGAACTCTGTTTTTAACATGCGAAGTATTTAGAGTCTACTGATTACTCTGTTTCTCCTTTTCTCTAAAAGTCCTCTCTTTGGATTCAAAAAGAGTCCCCTCTTCATAGCTACTCAGGCTATTTATAGGGAGTCAATGGGGTATAATCGTTCCTTAAAATTCTTTCATAATGGGGAATAACTCTCTCATTATGTGGGGAGTTAATTGACCCAGTAATGAGGGTCTGTTATAACAGAAAGGCGGGTCTCGCACTGGACGTAGACCTCACGTTGCTTGTTGTAGATGCGGGCGTCTCAGAACACTGAATTGCTCAGACTCGCGTTTGTCGTGAGATGCGATGTTTCTCAGACCCATGTTTGAAGTGGAGCGCCAAGTTGCTCAGACCTACGCATGACATGGAATGCAGAGTTACTCAAACTTGCGTTGGATGGGATGCGAAGTTACTCAGACTAGTGTCGAACGCGGCCTCACTCAGGCCTGCGTCTGAAGTCTCTGTGCTTCATAGGACGCGAGGTCCGCATTCCAGTTCAAAATGCGACCTTTCGATGAAGTGAGGTTCGCGTCTGATAACTTGTCATTGGTGATTTTTGGACTACAGCTTATACTAAATCTAGTATGAGGAACATAATTTGATTAAAAATTCCAAAAAATATGATTATGCCGAAGCTACATTTAGAAAATATGTTACTGATTATATTATGTTTGCATGAGTAAACCTTATAACCTGGGCTCATGTAAATGTGTATATTAAATAAAATCTGAGCCATGGGCAGTTTTGCCCCATCCAAATCTAATTTAAGATCAATTAAAGTTATGTTGTCACAGTATAAATGATTTTCTTATGCTATAATATATTGGACTCCTTATAAATCAAAGATCTTTAAAAAAAATTATAATATCCCATTTACTAAGAGATAAAATTAAATATTTATATTTTAAAATATAATATTTAATTATTTCATTTCATTAATGACTTTCAAGTAATAAAATATAATTGGTATTATATCAAGTTAACTTATAATATTTATTAAAATTATATTCATAACTGTCAAAATTTATATGCCTCCTATTTAAATGTTTTCATGATTTTAGCAATAATAAAATTATAGAAAATTTCTTATCTAAGTTGTGAAAATATTAAACTTTAAATTTTACTATTTATTGAATTATATATATATGTTAAATTTCAAATTTGAAATTATGAGTGTATCATTCTATAGTAAAATATTTTTAAAATGATTATTATATCTTACATGGTCATGCACTTCAAACTTTTCCTTAAAGACTTTACATCTTCAGAAAGGATATTATATTTTCAAAATTATTTAAATTTCTTTTTGATGATTTTAAATGTAACTTTTTCAAATTAAAAGATATATAATGCATACATTATATGCATGTATTATTTGTGAAAATAAAGTTTCATACATAAAGGGAAAATTAGATTTTATATCCTAATCACTAAATTAAGATAATGATGATTTGTCTAAGATGAAAATTTGTATATTATTAAGAATATAAATAGAAAGGCAAATTAAGATATCTTGTTATCTGGTAAGGAATCAAATTGCAACCATCTTATAAAATACTACAATCCAATTTTAGACATCATCAATGTCTTAATAACGTGAGTAGAGTTGATAATAAATATTTTCCTCTGGTACATGTACAGTTCCTTAAGTTTTGATCAAGTATATGCTTAAACTATATTTTTAGATATATTTGAATTACATATTAATACTTAAACTTTAACATTAAGTGTGCATTAAAATAATTTTGAAAATCATAAATTTCTTAATTATTCTTTATCAAATTAAATATATGTATATACATATATGCTTTATATGCTAGAATAATCAAATGCAATGTATATATGCTTTGTCATAAACTACTATGGTATAATTTACTCATTTTAAAACTAAGGTAATAAAGAAAACTTTATAATTACTTTATGATCCCAAATGTGGGGAGACTCTGACAATTACCCAAAGGTTTTATAGATCTGATAAAAAGTGTCAAGAGTCATAATAATGTGGTCATAAAGAGTTAAATATCTGACTATCACCACTTGAGAAATAAAAGGTGTTAAACCATTGTTTGACCCTGGACAAAGTCATTCTGACTAAGGGTCTTTCTAGAAATATGGTCTTAGATTAAAAAAATCGAGGGAGATAGGGTTAAATACATAGTAGAGTTCACCAACATCAAGAACCCAACATACTTGATTGGAAGTTGGCTTCATGAAAAAGGTTCAATGTCTTAGAAACGAGCTGGACTGGTGATACTTGTGTAGAGCATCGACCCGGATATATTTATATTCTATATGTAGTGTTGTAGCTACTACCCTTTTTCTTTGGTGACGATGCTCTTATACAACTAGGTAAGGTTTAGTTTAACTCTTAATAAGTCCAACGCATGTAATGTGAAGGGTATAACATCCAGCTATAGTACCCCTGGACGACATACTTATGTGAGAGAAATCGTAATGGCCGTGATTTGGGGGCAGGGCTGACCCCTAGAAACTCTGATGAGTCGGTTACTGTGAGTGTGGCCATTAATGCTCAACCCGCTCACTCAATAGATGGGGACTTGCTATGTGTCTTCCATCAATATCTTGTAAAAAAGGCTAGTTTTAGGTATAATCCACTATGCCTCCCAGATGGCGATAAATTCACTAAGAAAGGCTCGCGGCGAGTCCACCTGCCCCGAATTCACAGCATGAGTTTGCCCAAACTTATTCATGTTTTATATTTTTTGATTTGTGTTTTCTGATTTGTTTACATCGTGTTGTTTTATTCTGTCACCCCAAAAACTTAAGCTTTTGGGGAGACTGTTGGAATTTTGAGTTTAAAAAATATTAAATAAAAAGATTTAGTTTCAAATTTTATTTATTTATATTACCAAGTCAACTTTTTTCAAGTCTCAATAGATCTCACATCGGGTGAGAAAATCTCTCAACTATCCGATTGTTTGGTCTTGAATATTTCTTACGGTTACAACTGCTAGAAGGGTTTCAGTTCCTTCCTCTAACATCAAGAGAGAAAACACATTTTCTCTTCATCTTAAAAGGAAACCTGAAACCTATTCTTCGTGAGAATGACTTCAGTGTTAAAGGAAATTTTTTTATTCATTATCTTTATTTTTTGGGCAAATTCTTCGTCTGAACAGAGGCTCTGCCCGCCGTCTGGGACGAATGCTGGTGATTTCGGGAGGTCTTTTACCACTTGGGGATAACTGCCAGTTCAACGCCCGGACGATTGGGGCGAGATTTGATCTTTTAGGGCAGCGACATCGCGATTGCATTCCCCAGGCCAGCCTATTATTTCTGTGATTTAATTTCTAATATTGCGTGCTATGTTTTACTATAACTTTATTTGCTTTGTGCAATGTTAAATTTTGAATTGCATGTTTTAATTAAAAGAAAATAGTACACAATTTTTCTAATAATAGATTTATTATTTTCTTGCTTTTATTTTGATAGTAGTATGCTAAAAATTTAATTCATTTGTTTTCGCCCAAAGTTTTGTTTTTACATGTTTAGAAAATAATGTCGATATTTACCAACATAAATGAGTTTCTTTGACCACACAAACAAAAGAAGGGGGAGATTTTCACGAAAACTATGAAATTTGAACTTTTAAAGCGCAAATCTCATTCTCACAAAGACTCATCGATACTAGATACATGTCTTTCACAACATTTATAATGGGATGTCCAATATCTTGCCTCTATTTGCCTAATAATATCTGTGTCTCATAAGAAAAGAAGCATAGAAGAATTGATAGCCTTGTAATCATTCATGGCCGTGGTTTGACTTATTTCTCTTCCTGCATCATCCACTAATTAGTTCTATAAAAACATGGGTATACAATGTATCAAGAAGGAATTCTCTTTCTTGATGGATTTGGATTATTCTTTTGAGTGATGAATGTTTGGGGGAATATAAAACATAAATGTTTATTTTCAACAAAGATTATACAAAGTAATTGCCGGCTAATTGCACGCCTATGTACAATCGTGAAGTGTTTGGCATGCATGATATAATATTGCCTGTTCATTTCTTTCTACTCCAGCGCACAGCCTGAAACCGATCTCTGAAATGCGGCGATGGCGACGGCGGCGGCGATGGCGGCCACATTCTTGAAGGACACCAGTTCCATCCATCGCCGGAGAAAAAGTTCCGACCATCTCCAAGAACTGAATTCAGACTCGAGCTAACACTGAAACATTTGAAGATTCTCCCTTGTCATTTGATTCCTCGCCGCCGCCGCCGCCGCCGCCGCCGAGACAATTAAACATTGCTCCTCCTCCTCTTACTGATGATCCCTCTGCAGCAGCTTCCCGAGATGATCTCCTCCACGTCGCCAGAATCCCGGAGGTCCACCGCTCCGACATGGCCCTGTATCCCCTCCTCATGCTCCCCTCCCCTCCGCCCCGGACACCGCCATGCTCGCCGACCGCCGAAGCCTCCCCGCCGCCACGATCTCCCTCCTCACGTGCTCCTGCAGCCTCAGCGTAAACCTGTCTGATCCCCTTGTCACGTGACCCAGCGAGTGGGACCTACCGATCCGACTCACATCGATTGCCACCTCACCACCATCCGTGCAAGTACCCCTCGCCTCCGATTCTCCCGCTTCCGCCTCAGCAGCAGTGGGCTCCAGCGCCGAGAGGTCCGCCCGGCACACGGGGCAGGTGACGTGGCTCTCCAGCCACGTGTCGATGCACTCTGGGTGAAACACGTGGCAGCACTTGGGGAGCATCCGGAGCGTCTCGTCGTCGCCGGCGAACTCCGAAAGGCACACCGCGCACTCCAGCGCTTCCTCCTCCTTCTCCTTCCCGCCGCCGACCTTCAGCCCTTTCGCCGCCGCGTAGGTCAGGGTCGGGAACGTCTCGATCACCGCAGGGTCTAGCCCCCTCCCGCCCCGGGCCACCCCACGCCGGGAGGCGGTGACGGAGCCAGCGAGGGCGGGGAGGACGGTGGCGCTGCGGTCTCTGTAGCAGCGGCGGAAGTAGACGGAGAAGAAGGTAAGAAAGAAGAAGCCGGAGACGATGGCCACGATCAGGATCGCCGTCGCCGCGTTGAAGTTCTCGGCGTACGGGTTTTTGCTGTTGTCGTCGGTGAACGACGGCGGTGAAGGCTGGGCCAAAGCGCACCGGGCGGTGACCAGAAGCAGCAGGATGAGGATCGCCATCAGTTTTGTGTCTAGAGCCGAGAGGGGGCAGAGAAGCTGTTATAAAGGCGCGGTGCCGTCAGCGTGCGGTCGTTTTAAACACGTGAGTGGTTGATTTGGAGCTGGACATTTTGAAATCTTGATTCAAAATCTTGGAAATTAACGCTGCTGTTTGCATAGAATTTTTGGGGAAATATATTTTAGGTGGGTCCATGAAAACTTGTTTGGGTGAAAAAGTGGGTGCTTTTCATGGATTCAGGATTCTAGAAGGTGAGTGATTTCTAGAAGACCAATGAGTTCAGAGATGATGTTCTGGCAGTTTGACCTGGTATCTGCTGCTCAAAGATAGAAGTCAAGGTTGAATTTGACTGCCATCTAATTCTTGTTTCTTTTCCCACTGAGAACCACTCGCATTATCGGGAACAAAGTTGGTGCACTATTGTTTATCTCACCATCATCAGGCTTGATCTTGCATTTGACTCGATCACTGTTTCATCTCCCTCCTCCTCAGATCTTGTGGCATATGTACTCTGGTGCAGTGTTAGAGTTTTGCATTTTCTTAGAATCTCCTCTAACATCTTGGCACAATAAGATGCAAGACGCATTTCTCCTTGCAATGCGGAGGCTCATGTCAAGATTACTGCCACAGATTATTCAACAATACGTAGGGCGATTGTCGCAGGATAACGGTGTTGAAGTGAACCTTTCTATTTGACTATACTGTGACAGCTAAAGCGTCATTCATATTGTCACTAACCTAGAATTTTACGAGCACATCAAGTATATTGAGGTTGATTGTTATTTAATTTTGTTTGTAAGGATCTAGAGAAAGTATTGATTGAACTGCCATATATTTCTATCAAACTCCAAGCTTTTGATATTTTTACCAAGGCTCAGGCTCCTACGCAAATTCAAAATTTCTTATCCAAACTATGGATGCACTCGTGAATCATTCACCGTGAGTTTGAAGTGAGGAGGGGTGTTAGACTTTAAATATATTCATGTACATATATGTATTCTTACTAAGGACTCTATTGAAGACTCATCTTATAAAGTCTTATACTTGCATATTTTTGAGAAAAAACCGGGAGGCCGAAAAAGCCCCCTGGGGTTTCATTAATAAGAACATAACAAACAGTCCCAAAAAAAGGGAAGGGTACAAAGAAGTACAAATTACAAAATTGATCCTTCGAATTCCAACAGAAGATCATTGACAATGATTTGTCTTGAGTCTTTGCGAAGTATTCAGGCCCCAAGAACCTTTCAAACACTGCAGAGAGAAGCATGACCATAATCGTTGTACTCTCCTTTGGCGCTAACCCTTCACCTCCTTGCAGCAAGACGCGAATTCAAAGACCGCTCCTCTTCCGCCTGCCCCTGGCCATACCACTCCTTGGCGGAATTCTCCTACAATTAAGCAACCCCTAATCAGCCCTCTGGCCCATTCCAACTCGCTTTTCCTTTCTTCATTGTAACCTTCCGCTTACGTTGACTAGAGTGGGAGAGCATCCTCATGAAGCCATCAGACTCTTCCAGGAAGTACTCTTGAAGACTCTTACCCATCTGGTTCATGATGAACTCTTCGTTAAACACCTCGTTGAAACTAAGCCCATCGATGGTAAATCCCGATTCGGAGCACAGTTGTGAATATGAAGCGTAGAGCTTCTCTAAAGAGCACCCGCTATTCCCTATGGCTCTGCAAGTATCTCCCACTTCCTCGTCCTCATCTGCCCTCTACTGCAATAAGAATCCCTTCTTAAGACTCTCAGGCCCTCTCGACTGTCCGCTTGGGCCATCGACTCATGCATTACACATTGGTATAGATAGCCCAGAGCCCCCAGACCAACTCGTGCACACTCTTGGTCTTTCTATATTGACATCCCCCGACGCTGAATTGGGAATTTCAATTAATTTAGTAGGCCCATGTAGCCCAGGCCCATTAAGCGTGCTGGACTTCCCAACCGAATCCAGATCCGCATTGGATCCGCCAATGACAGCACCCGCCCCGGATACACAACCCAACTCAATGGCCATTACCTCGCCTTGATTTGAATTCAAATTCAAATTCAAAATTGTCCCTCGATCCGTACTCATAGCTGCGCCACTCTCGCCACTGTTTGACAACGCCTCATCAGATACACCAACCTCAAGATTCCCAAACGCCGCCTGCACTGATTCTAAGGATGATTTAGGCATGGGAAATATACTGGATTCAACCTTCGCCTCCGCCGTCGCCATTGAAGATGGGAGAGGGACGATCTTAGAATCCCCTATTCCCTCAACCCCTACTAGGCAAATCCTCATGGCGCCGTCAAGATCCCTCCCCAGTGATAATCCACTGCCAGATTCTGATAAACTCTCTGACACCACCCCTTCCTCCAAGCTCAAAGGCTTCACAGAGACCGGGCGTATGTTGCTGCCCTTGGCCACCAATGACTACCTCGCTCCAGAGCCAAAGCGGTGAACAGTATGAGGACCTATCCTTCCTAATTTCTCCCCCACCACCGACAATGGGCCCAATGGAATTGGGAAAGTAACGAGTCCGATGAGAAAGCTAACCCCTTTCTAACCACGTTGGACTTGGTCTTCCTAGCCCCAGAGCCCACGCCTCCCTCCGCCTCACCATTGTCTAACTGAAAGCAGAGGACGAGATGCTTACCGTCGATGAGGCCAACAACCATCTCTCTGGTAAGTCTGACGCGCACTATCGAGAACTCCCCGCCGACTCCTCCGTCAACCTTCGATATACCAGGATCATCCCCAGACGACGACGTCCTTAAAGTAAACACTCCTTCATGCTGTGACAACAGTGGGCATCCACTAGCCTGGTGCCCTGACCAGTGGCAAGAGAAACAAAGCAATCCCACCTCGCATTTGACCTTCTAGTGACCCACCATGCTGCAATGGTGGCAACGATTACTTGAGCTCCTCCAGTCTGGTCTCTTGCTTGCTGGCCAGTTCTCCAGCCCTCCCGTCAGTGTACGCCCACCCCCAAGAGAGCTCATTGTTGGCCCAATGGCCTTCCACTCTAGTTTTGATGATGATCAACACTCATGTAGTTATGTTTACTAATATTCTTGTGTTTCTAAGTTTCAGATCATTAACAGGATATTAGTTGGTGATTAGATTCAACAAGGAGTTTAGAAGTTTTTCATGTTGATTCCGGTGCCAAAGCTTAAAGATCATACCTTTGCACTTGGAGGATCACGCGTTTGGGATCGAGTCTACTTGAAGATGGAAGATCGACAAGAAGACTTAGGTATCCTAGTTTAGATAGAGTTTTTAGATCCATTTGTAAAGCTTAGTTTAGCTGATATGCTCAAGTGCACAAAACACACGCTTCATGATTTGGTTTTTGGTTTTCATGAATAGTTTATCAAAATAAGTTTAATTGATAAATGTATAGTTGTTTCACTCTATACATGCATGCTTAACTTTTATCAAACTTGATTTTGAGCTTAACATCTCTTTGATAAAAATACAAGTTTTGTTTTTGATAAAATTTGCAAGACACAAAAATAAATTGATATGTTGATATATTGTCTTGAAATTTTTTATCACAGGTGTATGTTTTAATATAAAATGATAAAACAATTTTTGTGAATTTTTTAGAAGTGTTAAAAGATTTTTAGGAAATATTTTACACTGTTTTTCTGACCCTGCACTGTGCCTGCCAGGCCAGTTCGGTCGACCGGACCGGTCGACCGCACCAAGTGGCCGGTCGACCGGGTCGGTCGACCGATGTGCACAATCGTGCACGATGGCGACACATGTAGTCGGTCGACCGGACCGGTCGACCGAGTTGAGAGCTCTGCTCTCGGGAATTTTCGGTCGACCGGACCGGTCGACCGCTGCTGCCCAACGGTCACATTTTTGACCGTTGGCGGTCGACCGGGCCGGTCGACCGGCAGTTGGTCAGACTGCCACATCAGCCTAACGGCTAGTTTTTCCTAGGGGCTATATATACCCCATTTCTCTATTGTTTTGAACAAGAATTTTTGAGCTAAAAATTATCAGTTTTCTGAAGAGTTTAAAAGAGTTTTTAAAAGAGTTTTTAAGTCAAAAAGGTTTCATCTTATTTGTTTTTGGGTTTTTGGAAAATCAAAGAAAAATAGGTTTTTGGGATTTTTGCTTAGATCTTCAATTCTATCATATTGCAAGTATTTTCCCAAAGATTTTTCTTTGTTGCTTGTTTCCAAAACACTTGTTTTCCACACTTGAGCTATATCATCTATCCTAAACTATTAGGATCTTTGTTTTGTGAAAAAAGAAAAAGAAAGAGAAGTGTTTGAGGTTGTTTGTTGTAAACCTCATTGTTGTAACCCTCCTTTATTTGTTGTATCCCTCTTCGGTAGAGGTGATCGGAGTGGTATTGGTTTGCTCCCTCTTAGGTAGAGGTGGAGTTTGGTTGTGAGCCTCTTCGGTAGAGGTGTGTGGATTGGTTGTTGTATTGGCTACGGGCCTAACCCCTCGGTTGTGAGGAGGTTGTTGTTTGAGAGAGGAGTTTGGTACTCCTAGAGTTGTAAGAAATCCTCTTCGGTAGAGGTTCCCTCGGTGGGAGTTGAGATAGTGGAAATCCTACACGGTGGTGTAGGCGGGGATGTAGAGCAAGGTGCTCGAACCTCGAAACAAATCTTGGTGTTTGCGTTTTGATCCATTGTCTCTCTAACTCTCTCTCTTTACATTTGTGCAAAGCATCATTTCATACAAGCATCATACTTTCATAGCATTCATATTATATACATTGCTTGTGTTGCCTTGCATCTTTCATATTGTAATTATCCTTGATTGCTTGGCTTGATTGTGTGTGCACATATTTCTTATTGCTTGGATTGCTTGTGTGTGTGTGCCTAACTTGTACTCATCCAACAAGAGCTTCACATAGCACCTCAACCCATTTCAAGGGGAATCAAGGGGAGTTAGTCCAGAGCCTCGCAAGGGGAATTCGGCTACACTTGTTGTATTATATTAGTTTGTGCATAATTTGCATTAGCTTCCGCATTTAGCGCACTTAGTTTGCATTGAGTTTCTTAGATTAGCAATTACACCTATTCACCCCCCTCTAGGTGTTTTTTCAATTGGTATCAGAGCTAGTGCTCCTGATACTTAGGCTTAACATCCTAGGAGTGATCCATTTGCTTGCTAATCTCATTTGCATTTGTTTATTTGCACATTCATATATAGTTTACCATGGACTTCATGACCCCTCCTAGCTTTGACCCTTCCAACATTGATGTTTGGAAGTATAGATGTCCATGTACCTAAAGACCCTAGGTTTGCATGTCTTCCTTGCCGCCACCAAGAGATGTTATCTTGGTGATGGTAATCATATAGGGGCCAATGCACAAGCCCTAGAGGCCATTAGAAGCACACTTCCTAAAGATTATCTCTTATGTGTTTCTAACTTTGATTCCGCCTTTGCAGTGTGGAACAAATTGACAACAACCACCACCTCCAAGCTTCAAGTGCCAAATCAACCGGAGGAATTTAGCGGAGAATCCGAGCCACAACAATGCTATATGGTCCAAGGGAATGACTCCCTTGAGGTACATTCGGAATCTCAACTAGATAGTAATGATTGTGCTAGTTCTTCAAATGATTATGTTGATCCCCATGCCTTAAATGAAGAACTATCTATTGTTTGTGAAAAACTAATAGAAAAATATAACTTGTTGAAAAAGAAGAGCCTAGGCATTAATAATGAAAATAAAAATTTGATTGCTAGACTTGATGTTGTTTTGCAAGAGAAAGAGGAGATTGCTAATGAAAGGAATTCATTAAAATCTCAACTTGGTCTTGCACTTAAAGAAAATGAGTTTTTGAAAAATAAAAATGATTGCCATGTTCTTTTGAAGAAAAATGAAAACTTGTCTTCAAAAATTGATTTTGTTTTAAAAGAGAATGTTGATTTGAAAAATAAAATTATTTCTATTTCAAATGATTTAGATGTGTGTTTAAAGAAAAACATTGTTTTGCAAAATAAGATGGATGCACATGTTTGCCATACTAGTGTAGCTTCTTCATCTAGTCTACCTAATGCATGTACCTCTTCTTCTAAAATTAATGATGATATTTGTATGCTAAAGAAGAGAGTAGATTGTTTGGGCTCCACTATGAGCCAATGTGCCATGAACCACTCACGGTTGGAAACCTTGGTTCGAAAGAAACAAGTTCCATCCTTTATGCATGCACACCCATCACGGCATACACATGCTCCACACGGACACACTCCTCACATGTATGCTCATGTGTACACTTGTACACATTGTGGACGTAAGGGCCACCTTGCTAAATTTTGTTATGATAGATTACATACTCCAATTTAGCAAAGAAGTTTGTTTGGTTAGAGAAGGGACTAACCCCCATGGACCCAACAAGATGTGGGTACCAAAGACCACCCCTCCTATTATTTTTGATGTAGGTGTGGGCTCTCACATGACGTGAGAGTGATAGCACCTTGGAGTGGATGCGTTCCGGACTTCATGGAAATCAAATTGGATGCATCACTTTCAAGGGAAGATTTGGTGGAGATGACCACCATGTTTTGGAGACAAGGAAAGTTGCTTCTTCGGTTTTGGTAACAATCCTTTACTCCCATTTATTGTTTACATGCTTTCCAATTCATTGCTTATCGCATGTTTTGATGTTTTATAGCATGTTTCATTGTCTATGGATTAGTATGTTCATTCCATGTTTATTAGATCCTTGACATACATGTATAGTATTTGAGACACACATGTTTAATTGATTCACATTTAGTGTTCTCACCGTTTGTTTAGCTATAATGTACATCATGAATCTATTGCATGTGAATTTACATAGTAATCATGTTTTAGTTTTTATGATGTTGATTTCTAGCTTGTTTTGATACTCCTTGTGGTTATGACATGTTTAAATGTGGATTATGTCAAAACTTGTGTTATACATGTACAAATAGTGAGTTACATTTGTTTTATATGCAATTGAACTTCATGCTCATTTGTATTCACTTTATGTACATGCATGAGCTAGTTTTGATGATTCGTTCATTTATACTTGTTATACCTATTTGCATGTATATGTAGTTTAAAATTCAAATAAAAGAATTTTTATGAATTTTGCATGTGTTTTAGTTAGAAATATGGTATTCGTGTTTGTTTTGATGCTCAATGACTTGATTACATGTTTAAGTGTTAGTTTTCATTAAGATTAGGAATTATACTTGTACATATAGTGGGCCACAAATAAATCTATGTATGTTTGGGCTTGATTGCATATTTGTACCCATTAGATGTGCTAGTATAGTCTAGTTTTGATGATTCATACATTTCAAACTTGTATTCCATTTTTGGATTTGCTTTATGATTGTGTATTTCACTTCATGTATATGTTTATATTGCCAAACTTTAAGATATACATATACCCCTTGAGTCATTTGCCCTTCATGCAAATCTATATTATGGACTCAAAGTGTGTTTAAGGGATATGTATGTATACTTCTTGTGTTGACAAATCATACATATACCTTGAAATGAAAATTGCTTTGATGAAAATTTAGCCTTACATGTTTTCATGTTTATGTGTCAATATTTAACTTCATGTATATGTCCATCTTATCCAAACTATTGACTATACATGAGTATCCTTTTTGAGCCACGTGCCTTAATGCATATATCTTGTGGACTCTTTATGTTTTGGATATGTATGTATACATTAGTTTGTATTAGACATACATATACCTTGAAGATTAGATAGTTTTGATGATTTCGTGTTTTAAGGATTAATTGAGCTTAATGAAAATATTGTTCATGATTATGATCTTCACATATTATTTGTACACTCATATCTATTGCTCATGTTTTATTTCTCATGAGTTATGCTTTATTGGTTAGAGTGATGATTATCATGTGAATTTCATTTTTGTTTTATTTCTTGCTTGAAGGAATTCGTGGTAGTTAACAAGTTTTCCATTTAACTAGTTGCGGTGTTCTTCATCTTGGTAGTAATTTTCAAACAAAACTACATTTTCAAATCTATCTTTGAAAACCCCTACCATCTAAGGGCGGTTGGATGGGAGATCATGTTCATGTATGCCCTAAATTGAAAATCTTTAAAACTTGAATTATGATTGGGTGGTAGATAATATGATGTATACACTTGAACTTATTGTTATGTCAATTGGTATCATTGAACTCTTTCAATTGGTATCATTTTGATCTTCTTGTATACTCATATATGTTTTGTATGTATGTATGCTTTAAATTCCAAGTATATCAATTTCTATTGTATCTATCTTTCATACATATATATGTTTGTGTTTATGCTAGTGCTTGAGTTTCAATTTTGTTTAAATTGATTACTTTTAAATTGTTATCAAGACTATGCATGTCTTTAGTTTGTATTTCATAAAGGGGGAGAAAATTTGATTTTGTATTTCAATGGTATTTGTACTCCCACTCTTTATGATTAAAAGTTGTCATTTTAAACATATGATGATTTTGTATTTGATCTTCTTGTTTATATGTTTTTAAAATGAACAATTCTTACAATTGGTATCAATGTTTCTATGTAAAATCTTTTCAATTGGTATCATATTTGTAGTCACCCCTCATTGACTTTGTTTTTTTTTGTTTTCGACAAAAAGGGGGAGAACATTGTTTGCATTGTTTTGATTGACAAAAAGGGGAAGAAAGATTTTTACCCCTCATTTTCTCTATGGTTTTGATTGTTTACCCCTTTATTGATGATTGACAAAAGGGGGAGAAAGATTTATGAAGTTTTATATGCATGCTTATGTTTATGCATATATTATGTTTTAATCTCAAGAATATTAAGTTTAATCGTTTTATAGAGTTTGCTTTGTAATTGGTATCTAGAGCATATTTTATGTTGAATATTCCATTGGTATCTAGAGCACCATGTTTATATGCATTGTCAAGCATTGCATATTATTGTTTATTTGTTTATGCATGAGTTAAGGGGGAGCTTCTTTGAAGCTTAACTTTAATCCATGCATATATAACTCCATGAGTTTTGTCATCATCAAAAAGGGGGAGATTGTTGGCCCAATGGCCTTCCACTCTAGTTTTGATGATGATCAACACTCATGTAGTTATGTTTACTAATATTCTTGTGTTTCTAAGTTTCAGATCATTAACAGGATATTAGTTGGTGATTAGATTCAACAAGGAGTTTAGAAGTTTTTCATGTTGATTCCGGTGCCAAAGCTTAAAGATCATACCTTTGCACTTGGAGGATCACGCGTTTGGGATCGAGTCTACTTGAAGATGGAAGATCGACAAGAAGACTTAGGTATCCTAGTTTAGATAGAGTTTTTAGATCCATTTGTAAAGCTTAGTTTAGCTGATATGCTCAAGTGCACAAAACACACGCTTCATGATTTGGTTTTTAGTTTTCATGAATAGTTTATCAAAACAAGTTTAATTGATAAATGTATAGTTGTTTCACTCTATACATGCATGCTTAACTTTTATCAAACTTGATTTTGAGCTTAACATCTCTTTGATAAAAATACAAGTTTTGTTTTTGATAAAATTTGCAAGACAAAAATAAATTGATATGTTGATATATTGTCTTGAAATTTTTATCACAGGTGCATGTTTTAATATAAAATGATAAAACAATTTTTGTGAATTTTTTAGAAGTGTTAAAAGATTTTTAGGAAATATTTTACACTGTTTTTCTGACCTTGCACTGTGCCTGCCAGGCCAGTTCGGTCGACCGGACCGGTCGACCGCACCAAGTGGCCGGTCGACCGGGTCGGTCGACCGATGTGCACAATCGTGCACGCTGGCGACACATGTAGTCGGTCGACCGGACCGGTCGACCGAGTTGAGAGCTCTGCTCTCGGGAATTTTCGGTCGACCGGACCGGTCGACCGCTGCTGCCCAACGGTCACATTTTTGACCGTTGGCGGTCGACCGGGCCGGTCGACCGGCAGTTGGTCAGACTGCCACATCAGCCTAACGGCTAGTTTTTCCTAGGGGCTATATATACCCCATTTCTCCATTGTTTTGAACAAGAATTTTTGAGCTAAAAATTATCAGTTTTCTGAAGAGTTTAAAAGAGTTTTTAAAAGAGTTTTTAAGTCAAAAAGGTTTCATCTTATTTGTTTTTGGGTTTTTGGAAAATCAAAGAAAAATAGGTTTTTGGGATTTTTGCTTAGATCTTCAATTCTATCATATTGCAAGTATTTTCCCAAAGATTTTTCTTTGTTGCTTGTTTTCAAAAACACTTGTTTTCCACACTTGAGCTATATCATCTATCCTAAACTATTAGGATCTTTGTTTTGTGGAAAAAGAGAAAAAGAAAGAGAAGTGTTTGAGGTTGTTTGTTGTAAACCTCATTGTTGTAACCCTCCTTTATTTGTTGTATCCCTCTTCGGTAGAGGTGATCGGAGTGGTATTGGTTTGCTCCCTCTTAGGTAGAGGTGGAGTTTGGTTGTGAGCCTCTTCGGTAGAGGTGTGTGGATTGGTTGTTGTATTGGCTACGGGCCTAACCCCTCGGTTGTGAGGAGGTTGTTGTTTGAGAGAGGAGTTTGGTACTCCTAGAGTTGTAAGAAATCCTCTTCGGTAGAGGTTCCCTCGGTGGGAGTTGAGATAGTGGAAATCCTACACGGTGGTGTAGGCGGGGATGTAGAGCAAGGTGCTCGAACCTCGAAACAAATCTTGGTGTTTGCGTTTTGATCCATTGTCTCTCTAACTCTCTCTCTTTACATTTGTGCAAAGCATCATTTCATACAAGCATCATACTTTCATAGCATTCATATTATATACATTGCTTGTGTTGCCTTGCATCTTTCATATTGTAATTATCCTTGATTGCTTGGCTTGATTGTGTGTGCACATATTTCTTATTGCTTGGATTGCTTGTGTGTGTGTGCCTAACTTGTACTCATCCAACAAGAGCTTCACATAGCACCTCAACCCATTTCAAGGGGAATCAAGGGGAGTTAGTCCAGAGCCTCGCAAGGGGAATTCGGCTACACTTGTTGTATTGTATTAGTTTGTGCATAATTTGCATTAGCTTCCGCATTTAGCGCACTTAGTTTGCATTGAGTTTCTTAGATTAGCAATTACACCTATTCACCCCTCCTCTAGGTGTTTTTCACTCATATCTCGTTGTGACATTCCATCAAACACTCTGCATGCACTATAATGATGATCAGGGGAGTAGAACAATCCAACGAGGCAGGGTCCAGTACTCAAAGCAAACAAGCAAACCAAATCAGGAAACCAAAGAAGAAGAATGAAGAAGAGAAAGATGGGAAGAAGGATCAAAAGAAGAAGATAGAGAATATCGATGAGGAGAAAGAGTAGGGACCCAAGTGGAGAGATGAATAGGAGAAAGAGAGAGAAGATACTATTGAGAGAAAAGAAAGGAGGAGCAGAGTGAGGAGACGACAAAGGTAGGAGACACCAACGGTGGTGTCCCTCAAGCTTTTCCTCTCTCTACTTTTCCTATACTTGCATATTGATGTGTGATTTGGCAAGTGCACCAATCGTTAACAAGTAATAAATTGATGATGTAAAGTATCAAACCCACAGGGATTGATGTCTATTAAGTATCACACTAATTTGTCCTAATTTTATTTGAAGAATTAATTATGAAGATGATTGAAAAAAACTACCAATAAGTAACTAAAATAGTTGGCTTTTATAAATAAAAAGTGCAAGGGCAATAGATTTCGATAAATATAATCAGATATAAAAATGTGGTTATGCTAGTGAATTTCTACTACTCATCTTAACAATCAAAAGTCCTTATCCTAACTAGTATTCTCTCTCGAGCAATACTAATTCTATCATCTAATTCAAGAACATACAATCTCTCGATCTAATAGATTTATAAGTTAGAAGAAGCATTAAGTACGGTGGATCTTTCTCACATGATTGCACAACTTACGTATCTCCTCTCAGTCTCAACATGTTAAGTTATGATTTGTATTTCTATAATGCTACGCTAGGTTATCTCCTCACGGTCTCAAACCTAACCATCCACATAATTGTTCGCCACCAATTAATAATAAGAAATTTGTGAATAAAACTTAACATACAAAAAATTAAACTTAAAGAACAAAATAATAGAATAACACAAAGAAACAAGATTATATCATTATAATATTTAACTAACATCAATGCCCTATTTATGGAGAATTAGTTCATGAAAGAGAAAGTGCAAAACATGATTTTTAACATGAATTTTATCATAAAATAAAATAAAGAATAAAAAGTTTAGAAAACACCAATTTGGAGAAAATCTAGATGATGGTTCTTCTTTAGTCATCTTCAACTGTGATGCGTAGAATTTCTTCTCCAAAAGCCTAGAAACTGAAACCTAAAACTCTAATATAAAGTCTATTTTTATGATGAGATGATACAATGACAAGAGATTGCAACCTTTTATATAGATCTCAGAGCTAATTACAATAAGAAATACAGTAGGACTTCTACTCCAACTTCAACTCGAGTGGGAATTCAATTCTGAATTGGAGTGCAACCACCTGACGTTTATTGTTAAATATAGGATATCAAATGACTGAGCTGAAAAAGTTATCAGCATAAGAATTATAGCCCTTTCAATCATCTTTCTGAAATATCTTGAATCATTAAATTTGGACTTTTGTAACAAAAGCTATGATCAAAATACTAAAATGTGTCTAATTTGAATCTGATTCTGTTCTGTTCTTTGTTTGGAACAATGGTCCGTTGTGTAACTGACAAAGTCGGCTGGCCAACCGACTTATGGTTGACTTTAACCACAAATTTTGAAATCCTCTTATTGTTTGTTGGTAAAATCGAGAAAATAAAATCTTTAATTGATTAAAAAGAATGTTACAACAGATCAAAATCTCTGATTTATAAAAGAGGGAAGAGTTTTGAGTGGATCTCTCCTTTGTTTAATGTCGGGTTCTTGATATAGTAGTGAAAAGTGATTCTTATTCTCTGGTGATGAACTGAACCTGAAGCTTGGCTTTGAATTTTCTTACTCTCTTAAATTGCTCACTGATGAAGTATGAAACCTCAAGTAATGGCTGAAATCTTAAAGAGATTAAACTTGAACACAACAAGTTAGAAGGAGTCTCCTCCTTTTCTTCTCTTGAACTCTCTAAGGCCAAAAATCCAAAGCCTCTTATTTATTGCTTTTCACAGCTATTTATAGAGATTTATGGGGTATAACTAACCCCTCAAATCTCTCCATAATGAGGATTTATTCCTCATTATGTGGAGAGAACATGGGTGTTAATGACCTAGTTGATGGCTGTTAGTTACAGCAGAACGCGCATCTCACGCTTAACGTGGACTTCACTATTAAGTTGAATACGGAGCTCACAGGCTCGCGTTAGTGTTGAAATACGGAGTTGTCCAGGCTTGCGTTTGAAGCTGAAACACGACCATGATTAAGGTCCATGTTTGAAGAAGTAACGCGAGTGTCGTGTTTGATAATGAGCGCCACCTTCGCATTGATATAGTGCCTAGTTGCACTTAGGGTTGAAACGTAACCCTAACATTTGGCTTGAGGTCTGCGTTTGAGGCTTTATCTTCAGTAATTTTTAGACATCCTACAAAACTCCCTCCAAATTTTTTGAAATCCTATGGTTGACTGGAAAGGATTACGAAACACTTTGGACTTCATGCTGACTTGGACCTTCGTGATTTGGACTGACAATCTCTTGAAGTGTCCTGAGCCTGATCTTGTCTGGATCCTGATCTTTGTGAGTGTACTATTGAACTTCTTAAAACCTCTAGGGAAAATCTTCATAAGTATTTAGAAACACAGTCTAGAGCCTTTCTGAGCTTGATTTGATTGTCGATGGACTGTTGTACCGATTGAATTGTCGATCTCTTTTGCTAATATACTGTTGAACTATTGGAAAAGTGAGGACATATTCCTTGTGTTGGACGGAGGACACAGCTCTCATTTGGACGCGACTATCACGTTGGATGCAACCCTTATTGATGAAGATGTGATTCTCATCTGCTTGTCATATTCGAAACGCGAGGGTCCCGTTGGATAGTTCTGGATGCGAGTGTCATTTGCAACACGGGTCTCCCAAGAGACGCAGGTCCAGCTCAGACTGAGTTCGAGATTTGTACCACATATCTCGTTCATTGAAAGGCCCCAAAAAAGACCAGGGGTCTTTCAACAGTCATTCACTCTGACCGACTTCTTCCTCAGATCCGCGTCTAAATCTAAAGCTCTGAGCTTTCTAAGAATCCAGAAGGTTTTAGATTTTTTTTCAAAATCATTTTTAGATTTAGAACTGATTCCATGTCCCCAAAGTGAAAGCACATTGCTTCCTTATCAAACGTTGTTGCTGCGTCGACAACGATGGGTGGTTCTCCTTCTCAGGAAGCTCCATCTCAGGTAAGAAATGGCCTCCCCATTGTTGAACTCAAAGGGGCTGCATCCCCTTAACTTCTTTCAAAGTTAAATCAATCAACACAGGTCTCATGAGACACGTGTTTTGATTTATGAATGCAACTTGTTTTGATTTATGAACGTGACTCTCTCGTTAATGAACAGAATGCGGTCTGGTGAGATTTGAGTTTTGTTTTATCAACACAACTCTCGCATTGATAATCAGAATACGGGTCTGATGAGACTCATGCTTTGAGACTTTGAATGCTGGTCTGATGAACTTACACTTAGAATTTTTCATTACTTTAGGGTTTTAACCTTTGTTTTCTTCTTCTTTGTAAGTGAGATATTCCCTGAATCCGCTATCGAAGAGGCGCCACTTCGGACACGTCGGTGGGCCAGACCCCAACGTCATCTTCAGTGTTCGAAAGACAACGCCCGCATTTATGAGGAGAAATAAGGAATGACAGGTTCATTTGACTAAGAGTACTGTGTTAACCCTTAGAGAACTCCTCTCGGATGAGAGATTTGAGTTCGATAACCGGTGATTATTCAAGAAGCCAGAGTTTTTCTTTGGGGATGCCTTTGATGAAGACGAGGAGGATCTCTATGATGGGAGCTGTGACGCCCCGTGATTAGTTTCTAATTTTGTATAATTTTCATCACATTCTCATATTTATTTGATAAATTATGCTAATAAAGCTTTGCTTTCTTGATCCTAGGTCCATGGTGTGCATATGAAGAAGAAGACCCTAAATCACCAATTAAGGGGTGATTAAAGGCCTACAAATAGCCATTGACTTTAGGGAAGAGATTTTGTCAGCCCAGGGCATCAAATCACGAATCCAGGAGATCAAGTGGACAGGAGCCAGCCAGGACAGCGCGCTGCCCAAACACTGGCGCACGCGGCCCTGACATGGTCGCAAAAACGCGGCCAGGGCTGCGTTTCCGCAGCCATACTGGCACACGCGCGCCGGGCTTTGGGACATGGGTCACCCCCTGATGCCATTTCCCCTGGTGCCTATAAATACCCCCCAAAGGTCTTCAGTTGGGAGATATCCAGAAAAGAGAGTTGTATCTTGTTGCTTAGTTAGGAGTTGTAGTTGTTGTTGTTCTTCTTCTTCTAGTTTTAGTTTTAGCCATTAGAGTGAAAGAGAGAGAGAGAGTGTGTGTGTAAGAGTTGTATTTGAAGGGTGACAAGCTAATACAAGAAACTACTTCTCTTTCTTCTTTCAATTTACTTGTGCTTTCCATTGGTTTTTTACTTCCTTATTGTAGTGTAACTTCCTTTCTCTCTACTTCTTTTCTTTTTTTGTTGTTTCTATTCTTACCATGTCTAACTAACTCCCCCATTGCATAGCTAACTAACTACTAACCCACTAATATCTAACAACTTGATTGATAATCCAAATGAGTCAATAGTATCAAATAAGCCTTGTGCAAACGAGAGCTATGACATCTTAAGATGAGGGTTCTAACTCTAACTTACCTACAAGTATTTACCTTCTTATATTTCATACTAAAAGGTTTCTTTGATGATCTATGGGTTTTGTACTTTGCTTATTGGTGTAAGTTAGAGACTTTCCTTTTAACTTTGCCGATACCATTAGTGCACTCGTATCTTCCCGTATTCTTTGCCTTCTATTGGATCTTGATAAGAGAATGTCCGAGTTTTTGCCGTGTAAAGCTAAGTTATAGGAAGAATTTTCACTCGATTTTCACGTGAATAGTTCCAAAGCATAAGGGTTAAGCTTGCCTATGATCCATCATGAGGCTACATCTTCAAAAAGTTAGGGATTAGTGGGAGCAATTAGTAGAAAATTAGCCATGCACCTTTACCATTAAGAAAGACCACTTTTACAAACCACCAAATCATTTTAAAACAATTCTTGAAACAACTTGTTTTCATTTTCTAATTCTTTATTTGAAACAAAGAACTTCTCTTTTCTTGAACGAAGAAGCCGCATCAAGCTTTCATCGCTCTCCCTCCTTGTGGATACGACCCGTAGAATCACTTTGCTACTACGGAAGAATCACAAAAGCAGTAACATCGACCCACACTCTTTTTACTTATTATTGCGCTTGCTTTTTGCCGATCAAATTTTGGCGCCGTTACCGGGAGGGAACGACTTTATTGTTCAATACTGAAGATTTTTCTTTGTTCTTGTGTGTAGGAGAAGTACCAAGGAGCTTACTATCAAGGGAAGCGAAAGAGGTGGCCAAGGACATTGCGCGAGGATTCATTTGCCCTCAGAAAATTCGTGTAAAAGCGAGTTTTTCCGATTGAAGTACTAGCAAACTTGTTTGCAGGGTTGCCGAAAGCCGCTAAAAAAATTGCTTTCCAAATCTTTTAGTTCCATTGAATGCTTCACCTTATACATGTGTAATAAACTCAACAGAAATTCACTTATTGCTTAATTGAAATTTGGATTAGACTTTTGCATTTAGGGCACGTGTCTATTTCAATTCATTTCAATTTCTGTTGAAGAGTGCTGGAGGAAAGGTACGTGTGCATTCATATAGAATAGGGCCAACATTTTTGGTGTGATTTATCGCTTTGAGTGCTACCTTGTTGTGAATAAACTGTACACTTGCACAATTGACTTTACGGGCAAAACTCAAATAAACAAGATAAGCTGGGGATTTCATCACCCTTCCTTAGCCCAAAAACCATCTCCAAGTACACTCACACTTTCTCAAGCCTTAACTAAAAATCAATAGACGTTGGCCCTAGGGACATCTCGGACTCACTAAGAGATTAACCGAGGTTGAAAATTGCAAGAACTATACTCATGCAAAATCAGTGTCTAAGGAAAGTGGATTAAGAGGCAAAGCCTCGAAAGCTCCGTGGTTTGGCGTAATTAGGCCCGTGGCTCACGCCCGGATACCTCCCCCCGAACTTTGCCCTTTCCTGGCCGATTAGCTTGTAGTCGAGTTCCTGCAACAACCTTCCCCGGAGAATCGACAAGTTAGGAGTTGTCTAGGTCCAGGTACCTTAGACTAAGGCTTTGTGGTTGTTTTTCTTTCTTTTGTTTGTTTGTTTTTATTCTTTTTGATTGTTTGTTGTCTTCACGTTGTTTGTGGCGTGCTGCATGCAAGAGTGGGTGAGAGATCCTACAACTTCCAGATTAATCAGAAACACTTCTCTACCCTTACATCCAAGGCCGATGATGGCATCACTTCAGGACAGATTTTACTCGATTAGAACCTCATTACCATTTTGTATAAAACTGCCTGAGGCAAATGAAAATAATTTTTAATTAAACCCTCAATTCATCAACACTCTCCCAAAGTTTCATGGTTTAGAATCGGAGGATGCATACTTCTTTGTTAGAGAATTTGAAGAAGTGTACCTCATGATGCGTATCCCCCAACTAGGAGACGATGCCGTTAGGTTACGTTTCATCCCTTTCTTCCTAAAGGACCTAGCGAAGAAATGGTTGGACAATTTAGCGGTAGATTCTGTCACGACATGGGATGATTTCGTCAAGGCCATCTTGAAGAAATTCTACCCAATTCACAAATTGTCCTTATTAGGAAGAATATCATGCAGTTCATGCAAGAACCGAGCGAACCATTTTGGAGATACTTTGAGCGATTCAAAGATCTCCTAGCTCAGTGCCCTCATCATGGTGTGGAGAAATGGCGTCAGTGCCAGATTCTCTACGATGGCTTAGATTATCAAACGAAAACCCTTTTAGAGACCATGTGTCAGGGAGGGTTCTTGCAGAAGGATGAGAACCAGGGTTGGGATTTATTTGAGGATTTAACTGAGAAAACTCTGCAATGGGAGCCAGCCTCGGAAAAACAAAGGAATTCACAATCTATAGCTTCAAAAGGACGGCTCCTATCTATAGAATCATTCATAGTAGCCGAAGCTAAGATTGCAACCCTAATGAGGAGAATAGAGGCTCTAGAGACAAAAGTGCCAGCCAATGTCAACCAAATCAACCCACCACCAATTCATAATCCGGATTGTTCATACTGCCAGGCACCAAACCATGTCTTTGAAGATTGCCCTGTTTTCCATGACCAGCAAGTACCACTGGAACACCTGAACGCGGCTTACTCATGACCGCCTCACAATCTCTACTCACAAACATACAATCCAGGTTGGAGGAATCACCCTAATTTCTCCTGGACCCAGAATAATCTTCCCAGGCCGAATTTTTCCAACAACTTTCACCATCTCAGTCCTCCACCAAATTTTCCCAGTCCAGCTCCATCTTCCTCCTCTCAAAGTTCACCTATGGAAAAGAAATTCAGCAAATTAGAGGAGATCATGGAAGCTTTCATGAAGTCCCAAATCGCTTTTATGCAAACCAGGGATAAACGCTGAACAATCATTCACAGGATATATCGAGATTAAAAATGCAGATGAGCCAATTAGCTAGCTCCCTAAGTGAAAGACCAAAGGGTACTTTACCTAATCAGCCACTAGTTAACCCAAAACCTCCAATCAAGCATATGAAATTCAGGATCCATCGATTAATTAGTGCAATGCTGTTCACACACTTCGATCTGGAAATAAGGTAGACAACCAGGTCTACCAACAGGAAAGTCCAGTCCATCCTGATCCTACTCCAGCCTCCACCTCTGCTAGTTCCTCCCAAACTGTTCCTCAAACATCTGACGAAGACAAAGCTGCTGAACAAGTTCATAAGCCTGTAGCACCCTTCCCCAATAGGCTTAGGAATAATAATAAGAATATGCACATGGAGAAAATGCTAGAGATGTTCAACCAGGTCAAATTAAATGTGCCACTTCTTGACGCTATCCAACAAGTCCCAGCTTATGCAAAATTTCTTAAGGATATGTGTACTAAGAAGAGAAAGACAAATGTGCCCAAGAAGTGTTCTTGGCAACCAATATAAGTGAAATTCTGTCTGGTCCCATTCCGGTGAAATACAAGGATCCCGGATGTCCCACAATTTCCTGCACCATAGGACAGACCGAAATTAGTCGGGCACTTCTTGATTTGGGAGCAAGTATCAACTTGCTACCTCTCTCGGTATACCAGCAACTTGGGTTGGGCGAGCTAAGCCCAACTCGAGTCACCATTCAGCTAGCTGACCGATCTGTGAAGATCCCGAAGGGGGAACTCACAGACGTCCTTATCCGGGTCGGGAATTTCATCTACCCCGTTGACTTCATTGTGCTTGAGACCCAACCTTTGTCCAATCTAAGGTCTCAAACTCCAGTCATCTTAGGGCGCCCATTCCTTGCTACAGCCAATACAATAATCAACTATAGGAACGGGTCCATGCGATTGACCTTGGAGACATGACGAAGGAAGTCAATGTCTTCAATCTTGGAAGACAACCTAGGGATGGCAATGATCAGACTTTTGAGGTCAATTCCATTGAAAATCTGACCAGTGAGCATGAGGAAAGTATGGAGATAGAATCGGAGGCAGAGTTTGATCTAGAGGCTGAAGATTTTAATCTAGACCAGATCGTAGATTCAGTAGTGGATTGGGCATCAAGCCCAAATGTACCTCATCATAGGATTGAAAGCTCGGAAATTGCATCCAATGAAGCAACACCTTCCCTAGAGCTAAAAGCCTTACCTGAATACCTCAAGTACGCCTACCTGGGCGGAAAGGACACCTTGCCAGTCATCATGGCATTCCACTTGACTGAGCAACAAGAGGACAGCTTAATGTCTATTCTGAAAAGACATAGGGAAGCCATTGGATGGATGATGAAGGACATCAAAGGGATAAGTCTAGCCATAGTGCAACATAAAATCCATTTAGTCGATGAAGCAACCCCCAAGAGGGATCCACAACGCAGGCTTAACCCTCTCATGCAAGAGGCAGTTAAAGCGGAAATTTTAAAACTATTAGATAATAGGATCATTTATCCTATTTCAGATAGTCAATAGGTTAGCCCTGTTCATGCTTTCCCGAAGAAAACTGGCTTTACGGTGGTTGAAAATAAGCAAAAAGAGTTGCTACAAACAAGACTGCCTACCAAGGTTCGTATCTGTATCAACTATAGGAAGTTGAATGCAGCCACCCGTAAAGACCACTTCCCGCTACCCTTCATCGACCAAATGCTGGAACGATTGGCTGGACATGAGTACTATTGCTTCCTAGATGGGTACTCGGGATATAATCAAATCCCCATTGCTGCAGAAGACCAGGAAAAGACCACGTTCACCTACCTATTCGGAACCTTTGCTTACCGACGTATGCCCTTTGGATTATGCAATGCTTCCGCAACATTCCAACGGTGCATGCTTAGTTTGTTCTCTGTATTGGTAGAACGTTTTCTTGAGATTTGCATGGATGACTTCTCCATCTACGGAGATTCAGTTGATCAGTGTCTTCATCACCTAGAGTTAGTGCTGCAAAGATGCAAGGAGAAGAACCTAACTCTAAACTGAGGAGAAATGTCATTTCATGGTGAGACAGGGGATTGTCTTAGGCCATGAGATTTCTAGGAGAGGCATTAAAGTGGACAAGGCCAAAGTAGAAGTGATTGCTAAGCTTCCACCACCTAAAAGCATTAAGGATATTAGATCCTTTCTAGGGCATGCTAGGTTCTACCGACGGGTCATTAAGGATTTTAGCAAAATCGCTAGGCCCTTAACCAACTTGCTCGCTAAGGACGTGCCCTTTGATTTTAACTACGAATGTTTCAATCATGAGGGAAGCTTAAGCAAGAACTTATTTCTGCGCCTATCATTTCTGCTCCCAATTAGGCCCAGCTGTTTGAAATCATGTGTGATGCATCTGATTTTGCTATTGGCGCTGTTCTAGGACAGCGCATCGACAATAGGCAACACGTGATTTATTACTCGAGTAGGACCCTGAATGACGCCCAACAAAACTATACAGTGACTGAGAAGGAATTCTTGGCTGTTGTCTTTGCGTTAGAGAAGTTCTGGCCCAACTTGTTAGGCTCAAAGACGGTGATTTTCACAGATCATTCAGTACTAAAATACCTCATGACCAAGAAGGAAGCAAAAGCCCGATTTATTCGGTGGATCCTTTTGCTTCAAGAATTTGACTTGAAAATCTGGGATAAACGAGGTATAGAAAATGTGGTCGCTGATCATCTCTCACGAATTCTGAACGCACCGATCATACAAGCTCCGATCAACGAGGATTTCCCAGACTAGCACATCCTGGCCATTCTCAAGGAACCCTGGTATGCAGACATTGTTAATTACCTGGCCACTGGACAATTACCCGCTGACTGGACAAAGCAAGACCAATACCGCTTCTTTGCCCAAGTATGGTACTTCTTCTGGGACGAACCGTATTTTTTAAGTATTGTCCTGACTAAATTATTAGACGATGTATACTAGAGGAGGAACAGAGTAGTGTGCTCGGCTTTTGCCATGACCTTGCATGTGGAGGACACTTCGGTCCCCGCAAGACTGCAGAGAAGGTTCTATAAAGTGGGTTTTACTGGCCCACTTTGTTCAAAGACTTATACCATTTTTCCAAGTCATGCGCAAATTATCAGAAAATTGGGAAAATTTTAAGAAGAGACATGATGCCCCTGAACCCGATCTTGGAAGTTGAAATTTTTGATGTTTGGGATATCGACTTCATGGGGCCATTCCCTAATTCCTTCGGCAACTAGTTCATTTTAGTTGCTGTAGATTATATCTCTAAATGGGTTGAAGTTGTGCGAACTAAGACCAATGGCAACAAAGTGGTTGTCAAATTTCTCAAAGAGAACATCTTCTCCCGATTTGGCACCCCTAGAGCGATAATTAGTGATAATGGATCGCATTTCTGCAACAAAGTTTTTGAAGCTCTGATGCGAAAATATTCCATCGATCACAAGTTTTCTACTCCGTATCATCCCCAGACAAATGGGCAGGTCGAAGTCACCAATCAACAGATCAAGCTCATTCTGGAAAAGACTGTTGGACAAAACCGAAAGGATTGGTCGGTCAAACTCAATGATACATTGTGGGCTTACCGCACTGCTTTTAAGACAGTTCTGGGGATGTCTCCGTATAGAATCGTATTTGGCAAAGCCTGTCATCTGCCAGTCGAATTAGAACACCGTGCCCTATGGGCCATTAAGCAACTCAATTTTGATCTGACCAAGGCCGGTGAGTTAAGGAGACTGCAGATTTCAGAATTAGAGGAGATACGGAATGAAGCGTATGAGAATGCTCGGATCACCAAAAGCAGGACTAAATTTTTTCATGACCAGCTCATAACCCGGAAAAACTTTGCCCCAGGAGAAAAGGTTCTGCTGTATAACTCTATGCTTCATATTTTTGCGGGGAAGCTGAAGACTCATTGGTCTGGACCATTCATCGTGTGCACCGTTTTTCCACACGGTGCTGTGATTATTGTAGATCCTAAGAACAACGCAGAATTCAAAATAAATGGGCAAAGACTGAAGCCCTTCTTGACCACTGAGCCTATGACTCCGGATGATAGTGTGCTGACTCTTTTTGCCCCGTCCTACACCTAGCCACAACAACTAATAATAATAAAAAAACTCCAGATCAAAAAGAAATTTCATACTCTTTATAAAAATACCAAAAGATTATAGGAATTACGGGAACCTTATCAATGAATCTTTATTTTTGCCTAAATAAACAAGAAAGATTAGTTTGACCAAAAAATTAGAGGGATAAGGAAAATAACTCATGCCTTTTATTTAGCCTTAGTAGAATATGCATAAACTACACACACATGCTTGAGATTTAAAGACACAACTCTGAAAAAAAATGCTGGATAATTATGCCTCAAGAAGCATGATTACTCACGCCAAAAAAAAAAAAAAAATATATAAATAAATAAGTAAATCTTGATTTCGTGGCCTACTCTACTTGCATATTTGACCTGAAGGGTATTTTTTCACCTGGTGCCCTAAAACCATCTGGTTTGGAAGTCATCAGTTTGATATGTGCTACATAAGTAAAGTAGAAAGCCTAATGAAACCAAGAATAATAAATATATATTAATAAAATTAAATGATATTCAAAGTTGTGTTGAAAAATCCCAAGCACATCACACTTACACATTATGCATATCTATCTAAAGCAAAATAACAGAAAGAGTTAGAAGTATAAGATCCTTTAAAGGAAAACCATAATTTCTTCTTTATGAAGGCTAAAGTATAGGAGGACTTATGAGGGTTAAACCTAATTCTTACATCATTCAGTCATTTTTACTTAGATGATTGAAAGTTCTTTTTCGGAATTTTTGCTAACAACTAACTACTTTTCTTAACTTACTGGATTTTGTGGGTGTAATCCGCTGAAAACCCTCAGGAGACAACACTCCTCCTCTAGGGAAAACCTAGTGGTTTAAAGGCTTGTTGCACATGCTCAGTGCAATCGCGTCACCTACGAAAATGGTGTAATAATCTCCTTATTTTTGTTTTGCTCGGGACGAGCAAAAAGATAAGTGTGGAGGTGTGATTATACTCTAATTTTGCAAAATTTTCATCACATTCTCATATTTATTTGATATAAAATTCAGCTAATAAAGCTGTGCTTGCTTCATCCTAGGTCCATGGTGTGCATATGAAGAAGAAGACCCTAAATCACCAATAAAGGGGTGATTAAAGGCCTACCAAATAGCCATTAACTTTAGGGAAGAGATTTTGTCAGCCCAGGGCATGAAATCACGAATCTAGGAGATCAAGTCGACATGAGACAGTTAGGACAGCACGCTGCCCAAACATTGGTGCGCGCGGCCCTAACATGGCCGCGGAAACCAGGGCGCGTTTTCGCGGCCATACTGGCACGCGTGCCCGGGCTTTGGGACATGGGTCACCCCCTGATGCCATTTCCCCTAGTGCCTATAAATACCCCCCAAAGGTCTTCAGTTGGGAGATATCCAGAAAAGAGAGTTGTATTTTGTTACTTTGTTAGGAGTTATAGTTGTTGTTCTTCTTCTAATTTTAGTTTTAGCCATTAGAGTGAGAGAGAGAGTGTGTGAAGAGAGTTGTATTTGAAGGGTGACAAGCTAATACAAGTAACTACTTCTCTTTCTTCTTTCAA